>FIZU01048106.1:0-11632 GCA_900064475.1 Pseudococcus longispinus
CGAAGAGTAATTTAAGTTATTTGAAAAAAATTGAGAAAATTGAAACTTGCAGAGTTATAAAGTTTTTTTCTACGTTCATTGAAAAATGTAGAAAAAAGCATGAAATTGTGTATTTAAGATCAAAATGACCTACAAAGATTTGGAATATTCAAAATGAACTTTTTAAATATCGAATGAAGTGTTTCTAAATAATTAATGCTTTTTTTTCTTGTTTACAATTTTTTTACCGCAAAAAAATAAAGAGTCCCAAACATCCACCCGAAGTGTCCGAAACATCCCATACTTTTTGAAGTTTCAGACAAAATGTCGAAATTTTTCAAAACTTAATAAATCCAAAACTAAGGCACCCAAAGTGAAAATCTTAATTATATGGATTATTATTTCTCTTCTAAATTAGATTAATAGGCGAAGTGTCCAAAACATCCCCCTTCTCCCCTACCTAACTACCTATATAAATGCCTTGATAATTGAATTGATCGTAACAATGACCTCTTGTTGGAAACTTATGCTCTTAAAAAAAATTTAGAGCACTTCTCAAGTTTTTTTCAACGTTTTTGGTTTCAAAATTGGGATTTGGGATGTTCAAAGACTCCCTCCCTCTCCTTCAAGTACGATTTATTGATTTGGTTTTGAAATGATCATGCATTGGAGCGAGATTCAAAAGAAAAGAAGTAACTTAGTAGCCTATAAAATAAAAAAAAAAGTAACCAAAATGTTTGAATTAGGTAAGACTAAAATAATGACTCACAAACCCCTCCTCCTCCGCCATTTTTTTAAACATTTTCTTTTCTGTTTCTCTTTCATGGTGTCTTCACTTTTTCACTACTTTTCACAAAATTTTTAGAAGGCAATTCCCCAAAAATGACAAATTCAATTTTAACTTTCGATCAACTGAAATTCGAACTAAGTAGGTATACACTTACATAGCCAATAAAAATTTTCAACTCTACTTCGAACATTTCAAGCTAAAATGACCAAAAAAAATCAATTAGGCAGTCGAGTAGTCAGACAAACATTCATTGGAAGGGGAGAAAATGAGTAAAAAAATGATTTCATGTAAATTTTTGAAGAATAGTGATAATTTTGTAAAAAAAAAAAAGTAGATTTAATCAGCCTGAACGAAGCGATAACAAAATTTTTTGCAGAAAAATGTGTTCAAAAAGTGAAATTCCTCATTTTTTTACGTATTTGAGACATCAAAAGGGGTCCAGATTCCTTGAAACCTCATTAATACGCAACTGATTCAACTGATTCCCTTGGTTGGAAAAAATGTGCAATTTTGCGTGAAATTTACGAAAAATAACTCTGTTATAAGAAGGTTTATTGAGCCCGAACCGAGCGAGGCAGTTTTTTTTTGGCAAAAAAGTAACCAAATTAAGCTTAAAGTAACAATAGTAACTTTTCGTTGTGAATATGCAACAATAGTAACCTTCACTTGAAAAAACTAGCTCGCTCCGATGCCTGAATGATGAGAAATGATGGTGTTCAAAGTAGCCCCAGAACTCTGATAACTTTGAACACCCTTTTGCTTTCAAAAGCAAGTCAATATTTTTTTTTTCAAAAATGACTTAGGTAAAGAAAACTGAACTCTATCCAAATCCGGAAACAGGTTTTTTACAAATAGTGCAGCCAAACTGACAGAATAAAATCATCAAAAAGTCTTCAAAGTATCCACAGTTTACGATATTACCGAAAAGATCCTTTCCAACGCTGTTGTCTCTATCAGCAATAAACACATTCGGAAGATGCAAAATACCGAACAATAATAAAACAGATATAAAAATAAAACAGTTTTTATTTTTCAATCAATACATTGTTCCTATGCCATATATTAAGATACATAAGACATAGCAATGTTCGTATATGTATTTATGGTTTCGGGAGTGGAAATGCGTCCTCGTATACGTATATACGGACCCAGGAGGGTTCGCGAACGGTGGTTAGGGGGTATAAAAAGAAGAAAAAAGGCGCCATTTAACGCAGCGATTGTTGTTTTCACGCTCGCCTGAGCTCGGGGGTAATTTTTCATTTTATTTTTATCCATATACTATACGTATGGCGAAAATATTGCCTTTATAGCGTCGTCTCCGGCACGTCACTTATATTGTACGTTTCGTTTTAATACGATTTACTAACGTGTTTTGACGCGCGCCTCTTGCCTCAGCCTTCGAGGAGGAATAACGACGACGACGTCGTGAAAAAAAATTATATTCTTTTGAACGACGGCTTTTGTTTCAAATTCGATAATTCCCTCTGTCGCACCTCCGCTGCCATTCTTTTCGAAAGCCTTCGAATGTGATTTTTTTGTTACTCGGGGTTTTTTTCATCTCGCTAACGTGTGCGTGTATGTGCCTTTAAAGCAAAGGCACGAAAATGGCTTAGGCGAGAGTAACAGTATAAAAAAAAAAGGAAAGAAAAGGATGAAAGAAGAAAAGAATAGGTAATACGACGAAGTGCGGATATGTATAAGAAAATATTTACGAGCTTATCAACGCTATCAATTTTGTTATTTCCTCCCTTTTCGCATGATTTTTTTTCCATTCATTTTTAGGTACATTTAAATAAACGTTGGAAATATGTTTTTACAAGCAATCTCGTCGACGACGAGTGGTGTCGGGAAACCTTTTTTCTTGCTTTTACGCTTGCTTGCGCAGCTTAAAAGATGAGTTTTCGCCGTTCGTGCTGGTTCGGTCGTCGTCGTCGCCGCGGCAGCTGATTTAATCGCAGCTGCGGACGAGACGCAGTGCTCGAGATGGTTTTAGTGGTCATTAAATGAAGGAAATTTTCACTCGGGGTCGACGACGAGGCAGGGAGGTGTTGGTACGTTTACTATGTACGTATATTTGAAGTGTAGTATTAGCGATCTTCGGGGAGTATCCGAATGGACGCGACGAGAGCGAGGTTTTTGAAAAGTTTTCAAATTATTGGTATAAATAAAGAGAGAACTGCGAGCCGGAGTGTACGGATGCGCGAGGCGAAAAAAAATTCCTCCGATGGGAAAAGTATTTGTAATTTGATAAAACTATGTGGAACGACGATGAGTACGTTTCTTCGTCTTTTCTTCTTTTTTCTCTCTCACATTCATTTCTAATTACATGATTAACAAACTTTCCTATATACTCGTTTGTGCCTGAAAGGGCGAGTGGTGGGCAAGGGGTGAGCCGAAGTTGTGCTTTTTCGTTCAATCGATAAATCAAATCGTCACGTAGACGTCGAGCGAAAAAATATCAGGTATTCGATGTGTGAAAAGGCGACGACGTATACGAGCTGAGGCGAGCAAATAATCAGCTGCAGAAGCGAAATTTCGACGCCGTGATAGAAATATTTTTATAAAAAAGTGTATACGAGGCGGAGCGCAGGTCGTTGCTGTTGTGTTTGCAGCTGCCTTCGTCGGTACGATGGGTAAATTACGACGATACCGGCGAGAAGTATACCCTACGTACGTTTCAGATACGTATAGCAAGTGTGATGTGATGTGAGAGAAAAAAAAGCTCTGAAAATTTACCAACTGTGGTGTATTTTTCTCAACCACTAGGTACTGGGTACACACCACGTACCCTGCGTATTGCTAAAGGTACATAAACGAAGACGGAGAATTTGATGGGGAAATATCCTGCTGCAGGAAAATTTTCATCTCGTAGTATAGGTATGTGTCACGCTGTGATTGGTTAAAGCAACGTTGAAATTTTTCGCAAAACCTAAAACGAGGTCATTTAACCCAATGAGGTTTAATTTTTCAGCGAGTAAGTCGGAGTTACGATCTATTAACGAATTCGCTGAAAATATCCAAGGACGAATACCATTTACCGGATGAATTTTTCATCGAAAGTATTCATTGCGGAAATGGTGTTATTGTGCTTTGTACGAACGAATCCGTCAGTGTCACGGACGTCGAAATGAGAAAATTGAGGCGAAGAGTTGATATAAAACGGGAGAGGAGGAGAGAGAATTTGTAGAAAGTTTTGTATGCGGTTTCTTAGCCAGAAATGTGGTTCGTTTTGGTGAAATATGGAGAGGATTTGAGGGTGGTTTGATTATTTGGGCTCGCGATAGGAACAACGTATACAATTGAATGAAAAATAAAAACTGTTTCATTTTCATACCTCTTTCATCATTATACAGGGTGGCCCACGAGATTTCCAAATCAAAATTCGGAACTTTTTTTCAAAAATTTTGTAACATCTTCAGTAGAATTTTTCTCAAATTTACGAGCTACCCCTCCTATCTTATCTATAATTGAATTTAAAAATTGTTGAAAAAAGTCCCAGCCATTTTCACACTACCCATGAAACTATAAAACGTAGGATATGCTTTTGCTCATTGAATTTTATGTCTGATTTGAACTTTCTTGAAAATTTTCAAGTCCAAAAATTAATTTCAGTTCTTAAAAATTTTCAAAGACCAAAAAAGTCTGAAAAAATGTCTGAAAGCCAATTTTTCAAGTTTAAAAATTTTAATTGCTTGTCTGAAAAAGTGTCTAAAAACCAGCATTATTTATGAAATTTTACAAGTTCAAAAAGTCAAAGGAAATCTGAAAATTTTTCAATGTCCAAAGAAGTCTGACATATAATGTTTAAAAGTCATCGTAACGGAATTTCGTCAGTTTTTTCGCGAAATTGACCATATCTAAAGCATACCATACGCTAAAACCTTTTGATAGTTCGTCATCCTCTTCAAATGGACCGATTTTGACCATTTTTTTTGGCATAGAATATGCTTTTGCTAAGGGTAATTCCTCGAAAAACCAGATGAAATTCAGTGACGAAGACTTTCAGACATTTTGTCAAACTTTTTGGACTAAAAATTTTTTAGGATTTCTATTGACTTTTGGAATTTTAAAAATTTCAGAGATAATGCTGACTTTTAGACATTTTGCCAGATTTCTTTGGACTTAGAAAATTTTTCAGATTTTCATATACTTTTTGGACTTGAAAAATTTTCAGAAATAATACTGACGATAATTTGTCAGACAACTTTTTGAACTTGGAAAATTTTAGAAGGCCGGGTAACTTTCAGATATTTTGTCAGGCAGACTTCTTGGATTTGGAAAATTTCAGATGTTACGCTGACTTTCAGACATTTTGTCAAACTTTTTTGGACTTGGAAAATTTTTCAAAACTCAAATTAATTTTTGGAATTGGAAAATTTCAACCTTATGGACTTGAAAAATTTCAAGAAGGTTCAAATCAGACATTTCGTCAGACAGCTGTTCACCGAAGGCTGACTTTCAGACATTTTGTCGGACTTTTTTGAATTCGGGAAAATTTCAGATTTCTACTAAAGTTTTGTACTTGAAATTTCGAAAATTTTTCAAAAAAATTCCATTACGAAATTCACTCACAAAAATCCGTTACTGTGACTTTTAGATATTTTGTTCGACTTTTTTGGACTCAAAAAATTCAGTGAGCAAACATGTCTTATGTTTCATTTTGAAGGTGTTTCTATTGACATACAGATGTGTCATTCAATATGGAAGTCCAAAAATTTTCAAATTTATGACAGAGAAAATTAAAATTTCGTCATTTGTAATACATTTTTTGACATTTTTTTCAACTCATTATGATGTTTTGTCAATTTTTGAAAATACCTACGATATTTTTCCACTTTTTTGCAATTTGTAAATATTTTTTCCAAATTTGAGTCGAAAAAAAAAATCAAAATTTCGTCATTTTTTATCAAGCATCGAGGTCCATAAATTAAGAAAAAATCAAAATAGAGATAGTGGAATAAGTTGAATTCATCGGTGGAGTAGCCGGACAGTCATTCGCGGGGAAGGGGCGGGTGGCGAGAAAGAACGTGATTTTACATGAAATTATAAAAAATGTCCACCATTGTTAAGTTCTTAAAAAAGTACATGATTAAGCTCGAGCGAAAATTTTTGCATAAAAAGGCATTCAAATTGTAAAATTTTCACAAAACAACTAATTGAAAAAAAAAAGAATTTTCAACGAATTTTAACGTGAAAATGAGGTGTTTTGAGTTAAATTCATCAAGTTTTCAGTACTTTCCGACTTTCAGCAGCACTTCGTAAAATGAAAGACCTTTCCATCACTTTCAGCACCTGTTGAACACCCTGTTATATACAGTATTTTGCACCTTTTTACTGTATTTTTAAAAAATATCATCATTGGAAAGGATCTTTTCAGTAATATATATAAAAGTACGTGCATATAAGTTCATTTGGCCAGATATTTCACGTGAGGATTGGGGTGGAATGGGTTTTCAATATGTTCTTTGATTTTACGGATTTAATCGATTCGAGGTGGGTGGAGGGAGTGGTCGTGAAGGAACATAACATTATATCGATATAAATCGCCTAATTTATCATGTACCACATTTTGATATTTTTGGTCTTTTTTATTTTGGTTTAGTTTCAAATACATTTTCTTCGACGGCTTAAATAGTAGTTCATCGATTTTAATTAGGTAAGTAATTATCATTTTTCAATGACTTTATTCTTGAATCCGACGATACAATGCCACCTCACAAACAAACGACAAAACGACAACATCAACTACACAAATCGCGTCGATAAGCTCGACTCGTTCGACTTTAATCATCTACGTAGAAGCTTATACGTTAGATCACCGTCTCCTCGCCTCCCCTCTTGGGCTTCTCTGCCTCGAATCTCCTAAATAAGAGGAATTGAATTTTTCCTCTTTGCCACAATGGGATCCGTATCAGAGGTATATTCACACTGGACAGCGTTTTCACTCTCTCTTTCTATCTCCTTCTACAATATGAGTAGCATCCCGGATACGTCTCATCAACTTGTCTCTTCTCGCGCGATACACGACGGCGTTCGTTTACGTCTCCCTTCCCTTCACGTCTTCTTCTATTTTACTATCGTCGTGCCATCTTCCATAATGCCGAACCCCTCTATTTTTTCTTTCGTCGAATTAAAAAAAATCTAAAACTGAAACTTAGCGCGAAGTAACGAGTTAAAAACGATCTATATAGGCATACGAAGCTCGTTCACACGAGTTTATCGCGGTGACTATTCCAGACCGAATATCTGAAATTTCAATTATATACAGAAATAGTTGAGTTGAATGTTCGAAAAATTACAATTTTACTTTTAGAAAGATTGAAAATTGAAAGTAGATAGGGAAATAGTTTGTAATTAGGTCGCTTAGTCGTACAAAAACCTAAAAAATTCCAATAAAGGTGGGTACAGAATATTGTTCACATTCCTAATGAACCATACAAGATTCTGGTAGGTACCTTTTCCCAAATTATTTTTCAAAATTGACAAATTGAATCAGTAAATCGATACAGCTGAACAATTCGGGGATGTAGGGGTACATGTGAGAATTTTTTCAAAGAAAAATTCTCGTATTTACCAGTTTTATCGGGGGATGGGGGGGGGGGGGGGTTGAAAATTTCAAAAATTTGCTGTAAATAGGGGGAGGGTGGGCAATGGCAAAAATGTTTCTCTAAAATTCTGTTATACTCCTAGGTATAACATACGATATTTTTTGGAGACCCCCTTTAATGTGTTTTTTGTTGGTTTTGAGCATTTTCGACCATGTTCCACTCTCTTTTAGAGCTCCAAATATAACAGAATTTTAGAAAAAAAGTTCTGCCATGGCCCACCCTCCCCCTATTTACAGCAAATTTTTGAAATTTTCAACCCCGAAAAACCCGGTAAATACGAGAGATTTTCTTTGAAAAATTCTCACGTGTACCCCTAGGCCTACATAATGTCCATAATCTGTGAAAATTAAAAAATTTTTGGACTACCCCCTCCAGAGATAGAAAATATTGAAATTTCGATATATATAAATGGCAATATCTCGGGAAGGGGTGGGAGTGCGGGGCCAAAATTTTTTGGGGGTGGTTTTACATCGATACCAACATTTTGGGGGATTTTTGTCCCGATCGGGTCGGGTGCCAATTTGATCATCTTTCCAGGAAAGTCTCTTTGTTGAAATACTGTTAGAATAGTTTGAAAAATCACGAAAATTGTTCAAAGTGTTATAAAAATCATTCAAATGTTGGTAAAAATTGACCAAAAACACTAAAAATGTTGTAATTTGTTTTGAAAAACGTTCAAGATATTATGAAAATTTTTTTAAATTGAATCAAAATTACTGAAAATTAGTCAAATGAAATAATGAAAAAAACTACATTTTGACATGGATATGTTTTAATGAGCGGGGGGGGGGGGGGCGAGGAAAAATTTTGCGATATGTTTTTGCGTTACCTACAAAATTTTGCTGTTCAGAATAACTTTCAGGACGTAGAAAATTTTATAAGGTTGGAAGATGACAATTTGGACATTGAAAATTTCAGAAATTATTGAATATCGACGCATTTTGGGTTTCGAAAATTTTAGAGATAATAAGGCTACAGATAAATTTTTGGATTTAGAAAATTTCAGGGATTCCAAGTGGCTGTCTCGACTTGGACAATTTTTTTAGGCGAGTAGATGACTTTTTGGACTTTGAAAATTTCAGAAATTGAAAAACGTTCAAAATATCTGAAAAAGTTTTGAAATTGCATCAAAATTACTGAAAATGTATCGAATGAAAAATGGAAAAAATTATATTCTGACATGGATATGTCGCTTGGGGGAGGGCGGTCAATCTGAAAATTTTGTCCATTTTTCGTGTCCATAAATTCTACCACAAAATTCCTTTAGAATGACTTTTAGAAACTTGGTCAGACTTTTTTGGACTTGGAAAAATTATCAGATCTCCATTGACTTTTTGGACAAATGAAATTTTTAAGAACTCAAAATTAATTTTTGGACTTGGGAAATTTTTAGAAAGCTCAAATCAGACATTTTGTCAGATAGCTTTTTACCTAAGGCTGACTTCTAGATATTTTGTTGGACTTTTTTGAATTTGGAAATTTTTTTAGATTTCTACTGACTTTCTGCACTTGGAATTGGATTTCGAAAATTTTTCAAAAAGATTCCAGTACGAAATTCACTTACGAAAATCCCTTACAGTGACTTCGAAACAACATTTTACATTCATTGGTTAAAATTATGGTCTATTATCACCACTTCCTTGACATAATACCGAAATGTAATGAGAATTGAAAGTATCGTTAAATTGACCATCCTTTTATTATTTTAAAATTCAATAACCACTCTCGATATAATTTTTAAAATTTCGAGAGCTTATTTGAGAATCACCAAACACGCTTGAAATCTTGAAAAAATAATATTCGATTTTCCGAAATCTAAGGAAACTTTCACAAGTATTTTACAGACCGGTATCCGAATTGAAAAAGAATAACGTGCCTTATGAAATCCATCGCGTCATTAATTTTCCCATCGTAAATTAAATTTTTCCACTTTTCACATCATCGATACACCCAAACAACAAGACTTTGCAATTTCCATCATTAACCCACCTCACCCATACGATACACTTCTAACTCCATACGCTCGCACTAATCACACCATTTTCTCTCCATTCTTCTCGTCGCCCACACCCTCGAAGCAATTACAATTACACTTCCGGCGGCGACGTACAAATCTTCGACTTTACATCTTACCTCATCAGACTCCTTGATATACCTCGATTTAGAGCGTCTTCTCGCCAATTTCCATCGTCATGGTAACGTCGCGAGGACGACAGCCGACAAACCGTGTGTTTAACTAACCCACCGACGACGACCACCAGCGCCGAGTTAAAAACAAACACCCCTTCAGCCATCCTCCCGCCACTACAACGAGGAAATTGACTCTAAATCGAAATCGCCGCCTTGCTTCGTCCCAAATTTCTCGTGTAAAAAGAAAACACAAAAAAGGGGGGATCAATCTAACAGATAATCGCGAAATCACAACGTCGACATTTGAAATATTACGCTTTACCTTTTCTTTATTTCGCTCGGGTTTCTTTTCTTTTTTCCCGCCGTTTCTTCTACCTTCGTTTTATTACACCCTTCGCGCCCCATCCGAGCTGAAAAATTACTCTCGACATAACGTTTCGTAATTAAATTCGCCGCCAGTGTTACCGCACGTGCGATACGGTGGCCACCACCGAACATCATCGTCATTGGTTTCTCTCTTGTCATCCGCCTCCTCTCAAGTTCACTCGATTTTCCATTTACAAATACACAGTTTCTACTTCGATCTCGCTATATAACGTATAATCGCCCTACGTCTCTCTGGTCTGGTCGCCGTTCTACGTTTTGTGTCAAACCATTCCCGACGCCAAGATACTGCTACTCGAAGAGAAAGGAAATTGAAAGCTCGCGCCCGTAAAATCGACGAGCACGTATTTTCCATTGGGAATAAAAAGCTACAAACATCGTACAGCGGTGTACTTCTTCTCCGATGCGCGATATATACACATTTCGCCAGCACCTAGAGACTTTTTAATTAGAATTTCACGGTACCGTCGACGTCATTACACGCGATTACGTACCGGACTTCCCTTTCCCCCCGGCCGCGTCAAATAAGTTCATCGATGCAATAAACCACAATGAACCGATCTTTTCGTTATCAATGACCAAAAGTGAGGAAAAGAATTGAAAATATACAATTTGTCTGTGAAATTGGTAAAAAAAAAAACAAATTCGAAACCTTAACGAAATGCTGTAGTTAACGACTTGAAAGATATAAGTTTTTCTCATTTGAAAACTCTTTAGCAAAATTTGACCGAAGCAAAACCAGCTTTCCACCTCGAGCCTGCGTGCCAGGATTTTTTTAATCGATGCAATAAACAAATCTTTTCACTGTCAATGAGCAAAAGTCAAGAAATGAGTTATAAACATATTCAATTTGTCTGTGAAATTGGTGAGAAAAAAATCCAAATCAAAAATTCGGAAGTGTTATGTGAAGATATAACTCGAAATTGGAAGTAACACAATAAAATAACAACTGGCTTTGCGAAAATGAAACGACTGTATTTTATCGCATACATTGGTAGACTTATCAAATATCTGACCGTGTCGATCACTGTACGAGACTGGGCTAAAAAACTATCCCTACCAAGATAGAAAAAACCATGTCCCGTACTATGACACGTCAGCACTCGCACCAATATCAATATTTCTATTTTTAATAAATCTCCACATGTTATTAATGCTAAGATGCTATAGTAAACGACTTGAGAAATGTAAGTTTTTCTGATTTGAAAACCGAAGCAAAACCAACTTTCCACCTCGAGCCTGCACGATAGCATTTTTTTCAGACTCTATATGAATTTCTGAGACTTCTGAGTCATTAGAATGCACTTTTTTCCCACATAGGTACGCAGTATTTTTACACCTGATTTCTCTTTTCTTCCTGAAATCCCCAACAATGATTTTAGGTTGGTTCCATATTTCTTTCAAACAGAGTATCATCGAGGTCTGCATGCTAAAATAGCCGACTACACTTCAAAAAATTAGCTGCGCGCCAAAAAATTCCCCAAAATACATTAATCAGATACTTTTTAATCGACATTGTCCACAGACTTCACACAGCGTCACTCACAAAAGAAACGAAAATTAAATAAGTGAAATTCTTCGAATAAAATTCGTTCCACAGTGTAGTGCGACAGCAATTTAATAAATAAATAAATCTAAAAATTACCTCGATAGACATCTCGGTACACCACCAGTAACCGGTTCAGAATTTTTACAAAAGTTCTGAATGGTAACATTGGGGGTGTATCGAAGATTTCATACA
>FIZU01048132.1:0-14427 GCA_900064475.1 Pseudococcus longispinus
GCTTAAATTTTTTTAATATGATCTACCCACCCAAAAACTTGGAAAAACACCATTGGTTTGTCCCCAGTCCCCTGAAGGTATTGGGGAGGGGGATTTTTTTGTTTTTCCAATTTCTCATGGTACTCAACTTCAGTGGCTTATAACTCCGCCGCTATGATATTTAGCTAAAAACTGTTCTCACAGTTCAAAAGCGCGTTAAATTCTGATTCGAGAACTTTCATAAAAGTTTTTAAAAGTTGAAAGTTGAACTTTTAAATCCAAAGTTCAACTTTCAAAATGGCGCTGTGAGTGCGAGCTATAATTTAAAATTATGTAAAAATTACCATGGACGTAACTTTTGATGGTATTTCGAAATATACTATTTTCAAGATGGGCACTCTGAAGAGAAGGGGACAGTTCCCCCCAAATTTGGGTAAAAATTCCAGAAAAGAAGTCTATGCGTATAATATATCAAACGATATGTTTTCGGAGGTGCTGAACACGAATACGACCTTAGTTTTTTGATTGGACCTCATCTGAGCCCCTCAGCACCCCCCCCCCATCGGGCCAAATTTCAAAAAATTGAGTGATATATGGAATAGTATGTTTTCGGGGGCGCTGAACACGAATACGATCATAGTTTTTCGATTGGACCTCATTTCAGGCCTCTAGCACCTCTCAATAGAGAAAAATTTCAAAAAAAATCATCCAATTATTGAATTTTTTAAAATTTCGTCTCACTATTGCTTCTCTCGGGCTCAAGAACTTAACATCCTTATTTTAAGAACGACAGCATATTGATATTTTTGAAAATTTCACATAAAATCGCATTTTTTTGGCCAACCTGTTGAGAGAGACCCTAATTGAAGAGTTTGGAAAGCTTGATTTTTTTTTCAATTTGAAGTTCTTAATCAACAACCCGCTACACTTCACTTAAGGGTGAAAGAGAGAAAATTGCACCAATGTTTAAATAATCTCCCCTATCTTCCTCCATCCAGAAGAGAAGTCATTTCAACTGGTCACTATTTTTGCATCATATTGTATACAATAAATAAATATCTGATTTCTGTGACAAAAGATTTGATATTTCACCTTATTCAAACAGAGGAGTAGCAGGGGAAAAGGTGCTCATACAACCTTGCCAATTGAGCGATTTTCACTCGGCCAATATCGTCCTTAAGATGTCCCAAAAGAATGTTTTTCCGTATACTTCTGATCATGGATGATTTTCAGGTGAATGGAAAAAAAGATCGACTATCTCTATGGTCCGCGTACCCAAGCACAATGCACATTGACAGTTTATTAACATCAGATACGCTAATTATAGCGTAACCTTTTCGCCAAATCGGTCAGAGGTTAATATTTTAATTGTGCTTACAATTGTTGTGTAAGATTTATAACGGTAGTATTGGAATATTTTATTCATCGGCGGGTTTCTATCGTAGAATGAAACTCTACTATGTACTTGTACCTGTATCCATCAACAAAAGTGCAATTAAGCAGGTACCTAGACCTAAATAATGTTTAGAGATCGGATCGATAAAAAATCCATTCATAATTAAACTTGTGTGACTATAATATTCATATCAGCGGCAAATTTTGATAGAATTTATAAACTTAGTCAAAATGTTTAAAAATCAAATTCAATTAACATGTTTTTTTTCTCTCAATCTACGAATAAGTCATACGAAAAAATAATCCCAACGACGATTCAATACGTGAGTTGCGAATTGCGATAAATAAAAGGTAATTAAAGTTAATCTCGAATACGCGAATTATGTATGTAAATTATTCATTCAATGCAGCCTAAGAACATTGATTCTTTATTGTAGAATAAACATCGTGGGCAATTAATCAGCAGCAAAATTCCATTTATTCAGATTTAATTTTTATTACGCGATAAAACGGAAACGAATATAATTTGTTTCGCTATAAAATCCATAGCTAGGGTACTGGATAGGTACTTTAGAGAATTAATCTTGCATTAATCGACTAATCGTCGTGTTTAATTGAATTGAGAAATTTTATAAACCGCGATGCGGTAAAATCACGACCAAACAGAAAGAAAACACTGATTTTTACAATAACATTCCGATGTGAAAATACAAGTTTGTACAAAATTTTGCTCTCGAGAATGACAAAATCGACGTTATAAAAACATTCACATATATTGAGCTCGAGATGCAGATGTTACGAAGGTTGAACAATTCACATTGCAGCGAATCAAGTAAATTGTGGATAAATTTTGGAAAATGGTCAAGGTTTGTGAGGTTTGACAAACGAATTATTACACAGAGTTAAAAGAAACCGCAATATAAGCGTCGAGTAATTTTTATTACTCGTTCGAAGGTTTGTTTTGATTTGAATCTGCCTAATGAATGAAACGTGACTTTTTTGTTGGCAGAAAACGTGGAGAGGAAAATTGTCCTAGCGATTTAGGTAGGTACCTATTCTTTGACTTTGATTGAGAAATTGATCAAGTAATTCATGGAAATGTTCGAAGTGCTATTTTCCTAAGTGATGATCCCATTGAATTTTCTTTCTCAAAAAAAAACACCTTTTAAAGATTCGTACACAATCTTATCATGTCTCGTGAAATGTCCAAAAGTCAAATTTTTGAATAATCTAAATTTTTTCAAATTCTAAAGTCAACTGACCACATTAAAAAAATTTTAAAATCGAAAAAGCTAGAATTTCCAAAATTCTCCAAGTCCAAAAAATCGTTCAAAACCTGAAAAATAGTTCTAAACTATTTGAGAAACCTAATTAGCCATTTAGCCCTAGCTATTATTCTTCGATGTAGGTATACTGCGACTCGATACGAAAGAAAAATAAAATATTTCCATTTGTATTTTAACCAACTCAAGGTCGACATCATTTCCCACGCGAGATTTATTTTTGGTAGCCATAAATCTGTTGCGAACTGGTCGCAAATTGGACACAAAAAACCATCGGTAAGTTCTTTGTAAAAAGACAGCCGTGACAATTTTCAACGTCCGTTTGAATCTGTATATATTTTTCATGCAAATTATCATCAAATATGCACTAATTGCTCGAGTTGAAAAGAAATACCATCGGGGTGACCAAATTATCCTCGAAAAGGTAGAGGTACCTATAGTCATACTATCTACGTACTTTGTACTTGGGTTGTAATGTCATTAATTACATTAATCATCCATTTAACACAAATAAGGTAGGTACTACACGTACGAGTACATATAAATCACCAACTGAAGACTGAACTAAATAGCTTCATATGTCGAGGAATTGGTACTGTACAAGAAGCATGCACCTGCTATTAATTTTCAAGAAACTACCTACACGAGTATCTTCATTTTGATTACACTGTTTATCCATTAAAAAATATATGTATCTACTTCTACAATCGTTGACTACAATACAGCACACTTCAACTTTCCAAGACAATATACTTCATGTAAAAAATACTCCAGTGAAAATAAGTACATATTTATGATCGAAAGAAATTAGTGCAACATGCTCTTTCCCGTTATGAGAGTCACATACTCCGTGCCTAGCGGTTTGGTATTCTATTATCAACTTTTTCTTTCATTTTTTCTACTACAAAACTCAAGAAGAACTGAATTTTGGGAATTTGCACAATCGCTTGTTTGAAAGAACAGAATTTCCCCAGAAAGGTGTAGCAATTCGTATAGTTGAATTATAATTCGTTTTAACAAATTTACTTACCCTCTCCACCATGGTTCCTTTGCAAACTGCTTCAAAGCCGACCAACCATTAGCTGGTAAACCAAATCCTCGCAAGACGAGTGGTAAAAAGCCTGTAACAAAAAATCATGCAATAATTATTACCATTTAAAATGAATATTTCACAAAAGAGGAAATTATAAGTGTAAAATTAATTTGGTCTCAGATTAAAGCCATTCAGTATACCGCCAACGATTGTACCTACCATTTTTTAGAAAGTTGAAAAAGGAATCGAAAAAAAGTTGTGAAGTGAAATCAAAATACCATGGAAAAAATTTTGGGTCTCTGATTTGAACTTTTCATTTTCCGATTGAGATTTAAAATTTTGAGATTTTTAAAAAAGCCTTCAAATTTTCTGAAGTTTTGTGAGTATTTAGTCGCATTGCAACCTTAAGAGAGTAAAAAAAATCCAGATTTTTTAAATGGATGTTCAGATGATTTTTGTGTCTGACCAGATGCACGTAAGACGAACCTCCGCACCATTTTTCTTTTTTTAGGAGTTGTCAAATTGTTTTGAAAGTATATCAAATTATAAAATAACTTCGTCACACAAAAAAATATAATAATTTTTTTTTGAATTTTTGAAAATCTCAAAATGTAAGTCAGAGACCCAAAAAATTTTCCACGTTCTTTTAACGTTACCTCACAACTTTTTTTCGATCCCCCACCACCCACTTTCCGAAAAAAGTCGAAGAAGACCCCATCCTAGTCCACTTCTTCCACTACTACTTCAAGTCCTTTGTAGATAGGTAAGTATGAGTAAATATGAAACTCGTGAAAATTGGGTACACTTTTTGAATAAAAAATGGCTATATCTCGACCTAGCAAAATGGACGCCAAATCCGTGATCAACGACCTCAAATCAGCAGGGAAAACGTCTATATCTCGATTTTTTTGGAATTGTTAAAATGGTCAAAAAACCTGAACTGAGCTTTGCTTTATTCTTTTGAAATCCTCCCTGTTGTTCCATATCGACGAGAAAAAAGGTCCATGAAGGGGGTTTTGGACCCAGGAAATCATGTATTTTACAATATGAGATTCCAAAAATGACCGAAACAGGTCGACACACGTCAGATGAACTTTACAAAGTCATCGCAGCTTTTCACAGACCTTTTCCAAGACCTCAACATCGAAAACTATCGATACTATCGATTTTTTATTTCAATTAAAATCGCTTTTTTATAGAGATTTTTATTTTTTTTCATGTTTTTGAATTTTTTTAACTTATTTGAAAAAACATCAAAAACTATCAAATATATAGATTTTTTAAAATCTCGATTTAACTCGTTTTGTAGTGACTTTCTTATTGGATAATCTTCGTTTTTTCATTACTTTGACTGAACAAATATTTTATTGTAATAAATTGATTTGAATCAAAATCGAAAAAATCAAAAAAAAATCGATATTTTTGATGGTTTTTGATGTTTTTTCAAACAAGGTAAAAAAACCAAAAACCAAAAAAATAAAGTCATAAAAATCGATTTAAATCGAAATCGAAAAATCGATATTTTCGATAGTTTCGATGTCTTTTACAAGCAAGGTAAAAAAATCAAAAACAATAAAATAAAGTCATAAAAATCGATTTGAATCGAAATCGAAAAATCGAAAAAATCGATAGTATCGATATAGTTTTTGATTTTGGGTCACCAATAGCAGTAAAACAGTTCACACGGTCTTGTTTGAAAAAACATCGAAAACTATCGATAATATCGATTTTTCGATTTCGATTTAAATCATTTTATAATGGTTTTCTTATTGGATATCTTCCTTTTTTTAATTTGTTTGATATTTTATCACATTCAATTGATTTAAATCGAAATCGAAACATCGAAAGAATCGATATTTTCAATAGTTTTCGATGTTTTTTACAAGCAAGGTAAAAAAATCAAAAACATTAAAAAATAAAGTCATAAAAATCGATTTAAATCGAAATCGAAAAAATCGATAGTATCGATAGTTTTTGATGTTGGGCCACCAATAGCAGTAAAACAGTTCATGCTTTGTTTGAAAAAATATTTTCGATAGTTTTTGATGTTTTTTACAAACATTGTAAAAAAATTAAAAACATGAAAAAACAAAAAAACATAAAATTGATTTAAATCGAAATCGAAAAATCGAAAAAATCGATATCATCGATATTTTTCGATGTTGGTCCACCAATAGCAGTAAAACAGTTTCATATTTCGATAGCATATTGTATTATACCAATAAAAACAGAAAATGCACTTGTGAAATTTTATTAGGCCAATAGATAAATTTTTGGGCCCGAAAAAATTTCATGTGTTTCAAATTTGACTTTTAGATGTTTTATGAAGCATGGTTGACATTTTGTTAGACGATATATTACAAGAGAAAGATTGAATTGAAAAAAAAAAGTTTCAAAAGTCTACCAAAATATTGAAAAATCAGATAAAAAAATGTACTCGTATCTACCTGTTTTTTTTTATTGAAAAGTATAGAGAAAAAAGTACCTAGTGATTTTTGCAAAATTATGAAAAATGCTTGAAAAGTTGTAAAGTTTTCAAACAGCTTTTGAAAACGTTGCAAAAATTGTGAAAAAGTAATGTTGTAAAAATATTAAAAAATTTCATTAAAGTTATTGAAAGTTTTGCAAAAGTTTTGGAAAATTCGTCAAAATTGCATAAAAAGTTGTACAGATGGTCAAAAATTTCATTAAAAGACATGTAATTGTTGCACTCGTAAAATTAGTGAAAAAGTTGTCAAAAATATAAATCTGAAACTTTGTAAAAATTGTGAAAAAAATTCATAAATTTAAAAAAATGTTGCAAAAGTTGCATTAAAGTCATAAAAGCTTTTATTCAGCTCCAAAGTTGTTTCTAATATTTGAATTGTTTCAGCGTTTCCTCCGTTTAAAGCCCAAAAATTGAGTTAGTAAAACTCTAGTATTTTATTTTTTTTTAATTTTTTGGTTTTTTGAAACTTTTAAAACTTTCCGTGTATTATTTTTGGATTAGGTATTTAATCATTGATCAGGTAATTATGAATTTTTTGAGCACTTCATCTCTTTTGAAAAATTCCTAACTTAATACTAAATAAACCGAGATATTAAGCACATCAAATCCTAAAACAACGAGGTACTGATATACCCAAACAATACCACAACCACACATTAAAATAACCACCGACCCAAAGAATGACTAAATGTCACCATAGGGAAAATATGGAAAATAAATCTTTTCAGTCGAAGACTAATTTATTTTTTTTTTTTGTTAATTACTAACCGTATTTTATTACTCATCGTGTTTAGTCAGACATTCTAACTGTACTATGTACAAGTAAACCTATAAATTGGAAAATTTTCCGATATTACACGTTTTTTCCATCTTAATCACGACTCGGCGCATTAGCTGTATCCGCCATCCGGTCGTCAGCTAGGTAAATCAACATAATTATCATTCGAACATGTACAATTGTACATACATTGTACACGTATGTATATATGTATAACGACAGTCTATAATTTTCATATATTTTACAATTGACTCATTTGCTCGTTTCCGTTTACAATATTATGTATAGAACGAGTATAACCAAACAATCGACATAAATAGGTTACGGTGTTACCGCTCATACAGCTGAAAATTTTGTTAGCTCAATTTCAGAATTATTAATGAACCGAATGGAGACCGGAGTTTGAAAACGTATCTTTAAATATTTAATGGGGATGAAGAAACCCCGAACACGCGATGGGGATTCAATTCCATTGGCGTTCGAATCGAAATCGCTAGGCAGCTCTTTACTATGAATTTATTTCTCGATAACTCTACAACAGCTATCGATAATTTACATCCACGTGTCCCAATTGCACCTATTGCTCACAAATCGAACCAGGTTTCAAGATTTATCGATCGGAAACTTTACACTGGTGAGATTCGAAGGGAAAAATCTCCTCTGTGCATGATACATTTCAAATATTACCCACAAAGCATCCGTATAAACTTTCAAAAACGTGACCAGCAAACTTATACGAACCTTAGAAATAGGTGTACCGTACCTAACCTAACCTACGTATCTATATCTACATAGCACACATTAAAAGAAACACGTCGCGGTAAAATGGTCGTACATTTAATGTATGAAAGGTGGATCTAGCTATATCTACCGGGTGTATACGGCAAAGTATACAAGCTCACCTGGAAGGCGACTTACGAGCACACATTATACCTTAACACGTACCGTAACACATGCATTAAAAGACAAAACAAAAAACAAGCCTTCTTCATTTTCGACCAAGGAACCCAACGTGTTTAACGAGCTCGTTCCATTTCTTTCGTTTGATTATTTTTTTGACAGCCTCGAGCATGCAAATTTTATGCGAAATTTAACCTATGACTGTATCGCCGTAGGTAGGCTACAATACGTACACTCATCTTGTAGTATTTTACAACAACGTTGGCATTACGCCCTCAAACTACGAGCAGACGTTTCCAAAACATAAACATCGGAGTTCACAAAGGAGAGATTTGAAACGTTGGCGAAAAAAAAACATACAATACTGAGAAATGAACTCGTACGATACATCTGCAATCCGTTATATTTTCACTCGAACAACTTTTTGAATACGAGGAATTGGGTCTGAATGCAGAAAAGACCGAAAAACCTATGTCAGGAGATTTTACGTAAATTCTAAGTTTCCTGGTCATTTTTTTTTTTTGACGATAATGCGAAACAATTTTTCCAATTAACTATCGAGATAAAGTCACCTCGCACGCTACGTGAATGTTTTTGAAACATGAGAGGTCATTTTTTTGCTGGAATAATCCTAATTCTAATAAAAGTAATTAATCACGTAGTGCACGTTTGCTATATGAATGTTTTCGTGCGAATAAGTTGAAAATAAAAACAATAAAATGTTTTACATACGTTGATATTTCAGATATAGTGGGAATTTTTTAAAAATTTTCCACCATCGAGCTAACAAATTTGAAGAATTTTAGTTAGGTACCTGAATGTTGTTCGAGGCGAATTTTTTGGTGCATATGCGATTACTTTCTTTGTTAATTAATTAAAATAAAAACATGTGTACCAAACTATGGGGAGAGAGACGATTGCAAGTGACCTGGATACAAATAAACCCGCATTGTGTGTTTTGCTATAAAAAAATTAATGTTCACTGCACAACTACGCATAGATAAATGTACTTACTCAAGTTGAGGGGATCTTTGGCGTCTGAATCATCGGTCGTTTCCACATTTTCACTACCGAATGGAACTAGATCTCTGAATCTGTCAAAAAAAAATATACATCGTGAGATAAGAACCATCATAATTTAACATATACGAGTAATTACCATAGATAAAGCTTTTGAATAAGTCTGTTAGTATAATTAAACGTGAATTCAACAGGTACTAAATTACAGAATGCACAGTACCTAACAAAAGTAGAGAGCTTATTAAAATTACCCTCATTTCAGAGTTTAGAAAATGGTTTTCACGAGAAAATAATCCCCCCTTCTAAATATAATATGAGTCAAGCTCCCGAAGAAGGGAAATTTTCAAAAATGTATATTACGAGATTGGCAATGGTTTTGAAAATGAAAAAAAAACGCATTTTGACTGCACAAATCTCGAAAACCAAGCCCCCTAGAAAAAAACGAATAGCTCATGGGAGAAAGAGAATTTCCAGCTCTACAATTTTTACTCTTTGCATTTTTTCCATAGCACCCTTAGTTTGGCCAGAAAATCGATATTTATGAGAAATTTACGAATTCGGTAATTTCAAAAATGAAACAACTTTTCGAAAATTAAGCTCTTTGGGAAAAAACAATATTTTCTGGCCAAACTAACGGTGCTACGAAAAAAATGAAAGGGATAAAAAACGTAGACCTTGAAATTCTTTCTCCTAGAACCTATTAGTTTTTTTTCTAGGGGGCTTATTTCGGATTTTTTGCAATCAAAGTGTTTTTTTTTTTCATTTTCAAAACCATCGACCTCATAAATGGATCACCCTGTATGTACTCGTAAGTACGTATTTGAACAGTCCAACTAAATCCCACGGCTCCTTATTCGCGTGACAATTTTTTTTAGTTTCTGACCAAGAAAAAATAAAATGACGAACAATAAAATGCAAATAATCACTTTAATGCTTCAATGAAAAAATAAATCGAATTGAAATTTTTGATTAGAATAAACAAATAGAAACAGAATTGGGTAGTTGGGTACACTCATCTATACTTAGGAATACCTTATTCTGCTAAAAATATGAGAAATGACTAAAATTGTTGATTTTTTTGGAAATCCCCCTTCCCGCCTTCTATCACCCTTCTTCTGGAGTACTATTCAAATATTAACGCTGCATGAGGGTCGAATTTTCAAGAAATGAAAAATTTTTAAAAATTCTAAATAATTTAATTACAATTTTTTTTAAACAGAAAATTCAATATTTAAAAAATGTATTTTCCTCAGCTCAGAGTAGAAGTGTAGAGGCTTCAGGGGTTTCAAATGTAGGCTGTCTTACTGAGAACAAATCATGAGAAATTTTGAATTTTTGAATGTTTTGTGAACTTGAATCAATGCCCCCCTCCCATCACATCTCTTATGGAGGGAGAGCCCAAATTTTTCAACGACACTTGCCCATAAAAAAGACTGTACTAACAAGGCATTAAAATTTTTTAAAAAATTTATTTTCAATTTTCAAAAAAAAATTCATTGTTTTTGATATTTTACGTCCTTGCGTCATTTTTGTCTCGAAAACAAACTATTTTTATATCAAGCATAAATAAAGATCACCCAAAGACGCACTCAAGTATACAGGAAAGCTATCCAGCAGCTTGAGACCTCTCAATTGAGGGTATGGGATGTCACCTCAATTCTTCAAAAGTTGTAAAAATTTTTAAATCAGTACATGATATTTTATTAAAAAACTGCAGAAAAATTGTATGCCAAATGTTCAAAAATGGACCATTTTTCAATTTTCAAACACAATTTTTTAAAAAATCATCAATGAAAGGTGACGATTTTTTGGCAGAGATGATTTACATGTAATTTAAAGGGGAAAATGTATAAATACAAATATACGAGTAAGTACATTATTTTATTTCATTAAAACAAAAATTCATTTAACCTGATTTTTCACATACGTATACAATTTGCATACCAACTATATAAATTGGTTCTGCAAAAGCATGATTCATTTATGTAGATTCACTAAATACTAACGTCCGGTAATATCAACAAAATATCTCAAAATTTTAATAGGTGGCAGATAACTCGTCAAAAATCAAGATGACGTTTCATCCTTCTAGAATAAATCCATAACAACGCACTTCTCCTCGTATTTTTTTTTACCATCACTTCATTACAAATATTCTCAATGCAATACGTAAATTACTTGATTGTTTCCTGATAAGGTAATTAAAAATTCGAACGTTGTGTTGAAATATTCGATAAACTCGCGAGGCAATTTAATACTTACACATCCCTATTCATCTCATTACTTCGAAGATTGTTGATCGTAAACTTTCGCGAAATACCATTGTTTCCATTAATATGTCTGCACTCGGGATATGATTTAATATCGATGATCAAAACCGTTATTTTTCACAAAGACGAGACGAGACGTGACGTTTCCGATTCAATATTTGTATTCAAAACAGGTGAATTTCGCAGCCAATACTGATCAATGATTCATTATGGTCCATCGATTATGCACACTTATACTAGGTGACGATTTTTCGTATTTTTTGCGAAAATCGAAAAGATGGTAGCACAAAAGTAAGTACCTACTTTTCAAAATCAACGCTGTAAAAATTTCAAAGGCTAATCAACCGTTTCAGGAATCTGACCATGTTCAAAAATTTTTTATAACTACCTACTTAGCCAAAAAAAATTGACCATAAATGGTCTTAGCATTGATTATTTTTAATCAAACATATCGCTTGCACCTATTTTTTACCTAGAGACTTTTTTTTTCAGGAATAAATTACATTAAAAAATCACTTTTTTAGGTTTTTTGAATTTTTAGTAAGATGAATAATTTTTTTCGACATCCCCCACACGCCATCGATTCAAGAGATTCAAAGGATAGTTGGTTTGGTAAAAAAAAAAAGGCAATTTTATGTAGAATTTTGAAAAAATCTACTATTTAGTTTAAAAAAAGAGAAAGCATTGAGCCCGAGTAAAGCAAGGGCCAAAATTTTTCACAAAAAAAGTCATTCAAAGCTGAAATTTAAAAAAATGTTCAATTTAAATTTCGATTGAAGAATTTATTATCGAAAACAAACTTCAAAATTTAGTCAATTTTTTTTTGTTGTCAAAATTTCGTGCTTTTTGTGACCAAATTTCATGCTTTTTTCGTTATTTTGTTTTTTTCGTGGCCGATAGACACCCTGATACCATAAAAAAAATGTTCATTATTCGGATGATTAAAAGAAGCAATGTATTGAGCCTGAGCAAAGCTAGGGAGAAAGTTTTTGCAGAAAAAGGCATTCAATAACTGAAATTTCTTCAAAATGGTAAATTGAAAAAAATGAATTTTGAATGAAAAATGCAGAATTTTTGAGCCAAACTCGGCAATTCTTTCAACTTTTTTTCTATTTTTAACACCACTTTGTCAAATAGAAGTCTTTTTCAGCACTTTCAACATCTATTAGACACCTTGCAAATGCATTCGTTGTCAGAAAATTTAAAAAAATCGAGCAATCGATTATTCGAAAAATATTGATTTTTCGATATAGGTACTCGTAATATCGTGTCGTTTTTTTTTCAGCAATATTTTGAAGTCTAACCATATCTCTTAAACTACCTCCTTCCACATTCGAAAAAAAATGCAAAACAACCGCCCTCCTATTTACTTAATTAAGGAATTATATTAATTTCCATAATTTTTCCTGTTCTTGCAAAACTGTCACTTTTTTCAAGAGACGTAGAGAAGAAACAAAGAGTGGCTCGTATAATTGATAGAACAATAAAAATTAAAACAGATAATTAACATGCACGTTTACGATAATTAAAGAATGTGATACAATTCCAAGAATTGGCCACCTCCTCACCCTACACCTAATGATATTTTCTAGCCATCAGAAATTCTAAATCAACAATCATTCCACATACAAGCGAGTACCTATCTAATAAACCTACTACATTTCGAATGAAAAAAAAACCTACTCAGTTACGTAAACGATACCATATGTAAAATAGTTTACATTAAATACAATATTTCAGTTGGAAACATCAAAAGTAAAATTTAAAAGGGAAATTTATTTCTGGTCGTATAATTTACCTACGTAATAAAATTATACACGTAGACATTGACTTTCTCGTATTTGTTATACTCGTATACGTACAAGATGATACACAATGGGTATAATCTATCAATGGTCGTCCGATCAATTCATCAATTTAGATGTTCCTGCTGTACACAAAAATCACGCAATTCGTTTTAAATTTAACAATTGAAAACGCGAGGAAACCTGTCACGTTGAATTTAAATACATGGTTCGTTCGAACACGATGACGAAACAGGTTTTTTACTCATCATGATACGATATTGATCAGCTTTGACAAATACCATAGGTATCTGCGTTGTTTTATACTTGGCACGAGGTAGCTTACCTATTCGAAGGTATAGGTAATTACAATTGCATATAGTTATTTTCCAAATCATATACGCATCGAAATCAACTGCATTAATTAATTTCATCATCGGAAAATTTCTAATTCCAATACTACGCTTAAATTTTACCACTGTATTTTAATAAAATCATGTAAATCTCGCTCAATGGTCGTTACTTTTTTAGCGTGAATGTGAAACTTGATCATTTTAGCTTCGTGGAACTTCTTCGTCATGCATCACGTCCTCGTCAATGTTTTGATCACTCGTACTTTTACCAATAACCTAACAACGTGTATGGTTAGGCAATTTTACTCGAGTGTATGTTAATTGGTTGCCTCTGTATCGAGAAAATTACTTTCCTCAGTTTACACATCATGTACTTAGGTATTTAGCTACACTGAGGTAAGTAAATTCGCATAACGAATGCGACTGCGACTGCAGTGTAATTAATCCGCTACCTAGTGCAATTTACCATTGAAACCGACGAAAAATTCTTCTTCGTTTTTGTTCTGCGCATGAATCCAAATTGAAAACAACGATGAATTACCGTAATTCCGAGAACATTTAATTCATCGCGTTCCCTTTATAAAATAGACCGCAAAACCTGTTCTCGACTCTCGATCATCTCAGCTATTATAATTATTGCACACTGGATGTACGAAACTATGCAGATATTATAATAAATTGTACGCTCAACACCTTTTTTCTGCTTCTTTTTTTGCTACTTTATTAACCTTCTTCCTGCCGCATGTATCTAGGTGGGTAATGGATACATCGCATTGTTGGCTCGTAATCAAGATATCAAAATAAACACACGTCGTATTTACTTACACTTTGTATCTACTTTAATACGTATTAGTCATACGAAGTCTGCGAGATAATATCGATAATTCGTATGCGCTTTTTCGAAGCTGATTAAATCCGATAAAAAGGGCCAATTGCGTCGTTTTTAATGACACGTTTTTCACTTCGAAAACATGCCAAAATATAGATTCCTCTCACTAAGGATTAAATGGAGAAAAGCAGTCCTCTCCTCCACAAAAAAATCAGAAAAAAAGGTAAAAAATTATCCAAAAAGTTGCCGCCATTTCCATGCTACCCATGAAACTATAAAACATAGGATATGCTTTTGCTTATTGAATTTTTCAAG
>FIZU01048135.1:0-26210 GCA_900064475.1 Pseudococcus longispinus
TGACATTTAGGACCACTTTTGAGGAAATTTGGGTCGAGGGCCGATTTCACTATCTTACCAAGAAAGTCCCTTTGCAATTTAGAGTCATTTGAGTCTCTAAAACATCCGAATCACAAACTCAAAATTTCAACTTCTCTTTTCTTAAAATACCAATTAAAAAAAATGGAGGGGAATGAAATTGAAATTTTTGCTCTACGTCTCTTTCTTTTTCAAGGTTGAGTGGTTTTGTTCAATTTTTTTGAATTTATACCCAACAAATCTCAGACAGGAAAATAAAACTAATCCTATTTCTTGTGTGAAATTTCAATTTTCATTCAATTTTATTCCCCTCCAATTTTCTTATGTGTAGGTAGTTGCGATTTTTAAAAAGTTGAAATTTTGAGCTTGTGATTCAGATATTTTAGGGGCTCAAATGACCCAAAATTGCAAATTTTCATTTTTTCATAAAACAAAAAACAGAATGAAGATATTTTAAGAGGATTTTCGATGCAGAGTGAAATTTTGCTCAGGAAATCTGCTTTAAAAGTTTCTTGAATTTCGACAACAATTTTTGGAAAAATAATACTAGTATTTGAAGGAATGGATAAAATTTTTGTCTAATTCTACTTCGTATATTACGAGTATTTTTGAGGTAAAATTTTAATTCCCTGCATTTTTCGAATAGGAATATGTAAAAATCTCTTATCTTGGAAATCGTTCTCTCGAAATTTTCGTCTTTGATTGTTGTGTTGAGATTAAGGTAAGGGTGAAAAATTTTCGTCTGCCGATTTCAAGGAACTTTTAGAATGTACTGGGATGAAAAATTTCCACCCTTACTTTTATTTTAGCATAGGAATTGGTAATTTTTCAAAAAAACTTTAGTTAACTAATCTTGAAATTTAATTTTTGTGCGAATTTTCAGTTCAAATCGAAAATCCTCTTAATTTTGTTTTTCATTTTATAAAAATGTAAAAAATTTGAATTTTGGGTTATTTGGTACCTTGAAATATTTTAATTACAAACTCAAAATTTCAAATTCTATCCATCAGATTTCTCCTGGCCACTAAAGGGTTGAAATGAAATTGTAATTATTGTAGAATTATGTTTTCATTCCTTAATGCATACTTTGTAGCACTGTAGATAATTGTTATGTCTCACTAATCGACATTTTTTTCGTTTCTTTGTTTCAGGTAAGAATAAAATTTCCTAGCAAATTGATGAGAATAAGAGCAAATGGAAATGAGTGAGTTATTATTTCTATATTTACAAGTCTTCATACTAGAATTGAAAATGACAGTATTTAGTAGTGCTATTAATTGATTACTTGATAATTTTTTTATTTTAATAGTGAGGACAATAATTTATTTGGAGGGGTAGAGGGAGTCCTGATTAGTTTTGTCTAACTGTCCATAAAGACTTGATTTTTTTTAAAATATGTATTGAATTTCGATTTTTTTTCCAATTGGTGTTGTTAAAAATTGATTGAAAATTCGTTAAAATTACGTAAAAATTGTCTTGTGGTTCTAACCGTTTGAAATCTAGGTTAAAATTCAAAGAAACGTTAAATTTTTGCAATATTTTGCACATTTTCCGGCGATTTTCGTAAAAATTCATTGATTTTTCTTGTATTTTGAACAATTTTTTCAATGATTTGGAAACTTTTACTTATTTTTGCCTTCATATTTTTACAAAAAATTTAATAAAATCGTACCTAAAAATTTTTCATTTAATTTTCATCAATTTTTACATAATTTTCAACGAAACAAAATCTTCCTTTCACTTTAAACGATTTCCATATTCTTGAAATTGAAAATTAAAAGTTGGGAAATTTTAAAAATGCAATTTTTTGGGTGAGGAGTTGAAGACAGAAGGAAATTATAGGTTTGCTGTACATATAAATTGATCATAAATTCTAAAATTGGTTTCTAGGCTTGAAAACTATTATTTTTGGTACACGAATTGTACTCACTGATGAGAGGAAAATAGTAATTTTTTATATTTGGTTTTGTCTCATTCTCTTTGTTCAAGTTTTAGTAACTTTTGTCTCGTGCCTAGTTCATATTTCTTTAATTTCAAACTTTAAATTCAAGTTTTGTCGGAAAGCTGATTTTTTTCTCGAAATTCCTCTCTATTTCGAAATATTTGTACACTCTTTTCAGAATCTCGACGATTTCCATCAAGTTTTCCAACATTACAATTTTTTTCACCGAATGTACCTAGTAATTTTGCTCGTTTTTTTCGGAATCAATACTCTTTTTCTCCCTTCGAAAATTTTCTCGCTTTCGAAACGAGACGTTGCTTGT
The DNA here is from genome assembly GCA_900064475.1 of Pseudococcus longispinus. Classification (NCBI taxonomy): domain Eukaryota; kingdom Metazoa; phylum Arthropoda; class Insecta; order Hemiptera; family Pseudococcidae; genus Pseudococcus; species Pseudococcus longispinus. The sequence goes on from FIZU01048135.1 coordinate 2,283, forward strand.
TTTTTTTCTCCTTTTGTTTTTTTTTTCCACAAAATAATCTGATAATTATGAAACGCGTAAAATTCAAATATGGAAAGAACGAAACGAAGTTACAAAAACGTAAATGAATTTTTAAAAGAAGAAAGACAGCTTCGATTTTCACGTAATAAGAAAATTTAGCTCTTCGTTAATTATCAAAGTGTAGAAAAAGCTCGCGATAATTACGTTTCGTGAAAATATCAAAAGCAACAAAAAAATGTACCGTAATCTCAAAAAGTACGAGAAATAATTTATTTAAATGTAATTTTATTATAATTTTAAAATGATATATCGATAAAGCGTGACTCGCCCGAGAGTATTTTTAAATAAAGGCGAATATTGTTAGATACGGGTTCTTTTACCTTTAATATTTTGCAAGTTGTGGTTTTTTTTTGGCCAATATCGAAACTGTAGAATGGTCTACGAAAATGAGAAAAAATGTTCAATTAACGTGGTCGAACATTTATTCGGTCGTTATAAAAATGCTGATTTTTTGGTGGGTGAAAATACATAATAGTAAAGAAAATCAAACCTTATTAAAACGTATAAAAAAAGTACCAAGCTTTTTTTCATAATCGTCGTTGTAAAGTTCGCAACGTGTATAAAAATTCGATAAATCGAGCTCTCTTGTACGTAAAAGTTGAAGATAATTTTCTTCGAAGCTCTTAGGACTATTATTCTTACAGGTAGGTGGTATTTTTACGCCAACTTTTCCATATCGAATTTCAAAATTCCGCTTATAACTTTTTTCCATCGACTAAGTCGCGTATATTTATATTTGTGTTTAGGTTTTCCAGTATTCTTTATTCTTTTCTCGATCAAGTTTTGTTACAAGGTTTAAGCGATTGCACATTAAAAACGTCGTATCGACGACGAAGATTTACTTCATCGAAGCGTTCGCTAATTTTTTTTCAATGGGTGAAACTTAAAGCGAATCGACGAACGAGATTTATACCACTGCAGAATATCTTGTATGTTTCCTTAAAGGTTGATTTCGCGCTGTCAGCTTGTATACTGTTACGTAGTACGTACTCGAAAGTGTGGAATGAAATTTTTTTGGGGGAAAATATTTCAAAGACGTAAAGCCTCTTCTTTCGCACGATATACTTACCGCTTTTACCCTTCTTCGCCTGCGTCATTGGTTAGTTCGGAAGTTCGGTGTAAGAGAATGGCGGTGTTTTATGTGAAATAGATGAGTCGAACGAGCTCGTGCTGCTGGTGTGTTGGCGTTAAAAAACCTTCCATTTTAATAACCGAGTTAGACGGATTGTTTATTTTGCGAGGAGTTCAATTTTAAAAGAATTTATTTCTATTTTACGATAGGTTTTGAAAATTAGATTTGCCGGCCAAGTTTTCGTCGTTATGGCATTTCGAGGTTCAGAAAAAGATACCTACTTGTGGAATGGACGAGTATAAGGTGAAACGAAATGGGTGTTTTTTATGCGGTGTATGAAGTAGAACGTGCTGAGAAAATGAATGAGATGGATTACGTTGGAATAATGTGGTCGATTTGGCGATTATTTGGTTCCTTTTTGGCAAGCTGTGAAAGAATCGAAGTGTTATTTCGGCGGTTTTTTTGGAATAAAATTGCGGCATTTTATATGAAATGGGTCCATTTTGTCCCTCAAGTCGATTGTGAGTCAAGTCATTTGCTAAAAAAAGGGATACAATCGTCGAAAAAGTCATTAAAATTTTTGAGATTTCCATAAAAATCATTTTAAAATATTTTAAAGCGGTCAAAAGATCACGAAAACCGTTGAAAATTCCTTTAAAATTTCTGAAATTAGTCAAAAAAATATACAAGTATCGAAAATTTCGTAAAACTTGTGAAAAAAGTCGCCACCATTTCCATACTACCCATGAAACTATAAAACATAGGATATGCTTTTGCTCATTGAATTTTTCAAGTCTATAATTTCGTAATATTTGAAATTTTCAAAGTCCAAAAAGTCATTTAAATTCTGAACAATTTCCCTGGGCCAAAAAAGTCAGACAAAATATCTAAAAGTCAGCGTAACGGATTTTCGTGAGTGAATTTCGTAATGGACTTTTTTGAAAATTTTTCGAAATCCAATTCCAAGCGCAAAAAATTAGTAGAAATCTGAAAATTTTTCTAAATTCAAAAAAGTCTGACAATATCTCTAAAAATTATAGCGTTAGGTAAACCGCTTTCCGACAAAATGTCTGATTTGAACTCTTATGAAATTTTCCCAGTCCCTAAAGTTGATGTTTTCCAAGTATAAAAATTCATTTGCGGGTTCTTAAAAATTTTTTAAATCCAAAAAAGTTTTGAAATTTACCAAATTCTGATTACCCGAATTTTTAAAAATTTTCAACTTCAAAAAGTCTTGAAGCATTATCTTTAAAATTTTTCAAGTCCAAGAGATCAATGGAAATCTAAAAAATTTTCTAAATCCAAAAAAGTGTGACAAAATGTCTAAAAGTTATCTTTAGGAAATTTCGATATCATATGGTTGAAATGTGCTCAATTGTTTAAAAAATCATTCAAAAAACAATAAAAAATTGATGAATAAAATTTTTTAAATCGCATGGATTTGTGTAAAGTACGAGAAAAATACTTAGATTTTAATGGAAATCCTGTAAAAATAGGTAGGTAACTTGAAAACAAATGAAATTTGACTAAAAATGTAAAAATTTTCACACAAATAATTACAAAAAATATCACAAAATGTTGGAAAAATTGATTTGTGAGAATTGCTATTTTTTGTTCAAAATTGTCATCAATTTATCGTCAAAATTATCATTTAAAATTAAAGATGGTCATTTCGGGGTAAAAACTGTTACTTTTGGTCAAAATCGTTACTTTTTGTAAAAAATACCAGTATTGGTCAAAACTACCATTTTTGATAAAAATTCTCATTGTTTAGTCAAGATCGTCATTTTTTTGTCGTAATCATCATTTTTTTGTGAAAATCATAATTTTTTGTCATTTTTCATTTTCTAGTCCAAATGGTTACATTTTGTCAAAATTGTGATTTCAAAGTAGAAATTGTCATGTCCAGGAAGAAAGTGTAATTTTTGGTCAAAATTTTCGTTTTTCATCAATTTGGTTTTTTTTTTGTACAATATTGCGAATATTTGGTCAAAATTGTCATTTCAAGGTAAAAACTGTCAGTTTTTGTCAAAATCGTAATTTCAAGGCAAAAATTTCCATTTTTTGTCGAAATTATCATTTTTTGTCAATATTGCGATTTTTTGGTCTAAACTGTAATTTTTGGTCAAAACTGTAATTTTTTGGTTCAAAATTGTCATTTCACAGTAAAAATTGTAATTTTTTGTGAAAATCGTAATTTCAAGGTAAAAATTGTCATTTTTTGTCGAAATCATTATTTTTTGTCAATATTGCCATTTTTTGGTCTAAACTGTAATTTTTTGTCAAAATTGTAATTTTTTGGTTCGAAATTGTCATTTCAAAGTAAAAATTATCATTTTTGGTTAAAATCGTTGTTTTTTATCAATTGCCATTTTTTTTGTCCAACTTGTGAATATTTTAGTCAAAATTGTCATTTAAAGTAAAAATCATCTTTTTGGTCATTTTAGGCTTTTTAAAAATTGTCATCAACGTATAAACTCTGATAAAACGGCTAAAAGTCACGGAAACTGTCAGCGTTACGGACGGACGGACACGTTTTGGATTTTATATATATAGAAAATAATTGAGAATCACTGAAAAATGTTGTTAAAGTATTTAGTTGAAATTCAAAAAAAAAACGTTGCGATATTCACATTTTCATAGTAATCAGTGAAAATTAGGCTAAAAAATGAAGGCATCATTATGATTCCAACAATTTTTACGAGACTTTCGACAAATTTTATTGTTTTTGACAATTTTTACAACATTTTTACTGATTTTTGTAAAAATTTCGACGATTTTTATGTGTTTATGATATTTTTTTTCACATTTCTAATGACTTTTAGGCAAATTTCAAGTTCTACGAGATTTTCGAAAAGTTTCCTGATTTTTTGGACCGTTTATACGAAATTTTCACAGATTTTTGTGATTTTTAGGGCCGTTTTATCATCGTTTTTACGGATTTTTGGCGAACATTTTGATACCTTTCGTTGATTCTTATGGAATTATATCACTTCTTTCATATTTTCAATGATTTTCACAAAAATTCTAACAATTTTTATGAGATTTTTTGATCATTTGTACGAAATTTTTACAAATTTTTATTACAATTTACACGATTTTGCAGAATTTTTTTTAAATTTTCATAATTTTAGGAACATTTACATTTTACTGCTTTTTGCCAGCATTTTTTGACAATTTTCACATTTTAGACGATTTTCAAAATGTAACTGATTTTTATGAAATTTTCAACAATTTTAACGAGATTTTCGACACTTTTCTTGATTTTTCGGCCATTTCTCCGATATTTTCAATAATTTATAAGGGAATTTTAAAAAACTTTACTACATTTTCAACAATTTTCATGATTTTTTGACAATTTTTACAATGTTTGAACTACCATTACAATCTGAAATTTTCAAGCCGAAAAAATCATCTGGCATAAGAATGCATGGTATTTAGGGGAATTTTTTTTTAAATATAATTTTCTCTAGGTCACACTGACTGTAAAACTTACCGGGAACATGATTAAACGGTCTTTTTTCAAAATTAGGAGAAAAGCTGCTTTAGAAATTTCGTATGGAGGAGGGGCATTATATTCGATAAGAATAACTTGTCTTTTCATTAATTTGAGAAACATTCATAAAAAAACTGGTTCATAAATTACTAATTACTATTTGGCAGTTGTTATCATTAGTCAATTTTAATCATTTGCAAGACACAAGTATGTCCATTGCTTCCAAATTGGAAATTTTTTCTCTGTATCTGAACTTTACTCGAATACATTATCTACAATTCGGACAGCACAGGCTGTGCAGAATAAGTTCAAAATAATATAAATTCGAATAGTACTTCATTTTTCAATTGGTATCAGTAATAAAATTTTGAGAACCCCTACTTATCTTGTGAAACTGCAAATCCATGAGCGCAAATGGTCTAAAAAATCACAGCTGTTTGCGCAAGTGGTCTATAAAATCGCGATCATTAGCGCAAGTGGTCTGCGTTCAATTTCCTAGGTGATCTTTCCGAAAATTATCTGATGTAATAGGTACGTTCTGATGCGAATCTTCAATTTGCATTGATTATTTCAACAGGAGAAAAATTTACATCCTCCTCATTTCGTTCCTAAACACGAGGTAGCTGATACCCATGCTGTATAAAATGTTTAAAACTTACGCACCATCCCAATTCTTCACGCTAGTTCCCTGTTTCCCAACAAAAATATCCATTATCCACTTCAACAGGAGAAAATTGTTGATCACTTACCTATAAAAAGAAAAAAAAACACACAAATTAGGTAATTTCATTGAAAATACAAAAAAATAACTCGTTAACAACACGTAAGTAAATCTTATAAATTCTTTATTCTAATGCGCATTACAATTTTACAATTAATTTGGAAATTTGATGAATTTTTGAAGACGATTACAGTATGAGAATTCCAACACCCCTCACACTTCTTTCCTTAATTTCGTCCTAGATCAATTTCTTACCAGAAACTGAAACAACCCAGAGCCTAGAAATACCTACACCAGAATTCCGATACGAGCTCAAACGTTTGCCAATTTTTTCACACGTTTTGGTTCGCATGATGGGCACAATCGATATTCGTCGTTTTACATACATGCTTTTCAAACACGGTCGTCGGTATTTCCTCAGTATGCGTAGTCAAAAAAAGGGGTTCGACCAAACCACGTTCTGTGCAGGTACACGCATCGCGTGCGTGCTTTCCAAGTTGGAAAAAGTAAATTAACACTGTTTTAATACGCGGCGCTGGGTGAAAATCTTCTCTAGCAGTTTAAGAGCACCTGGTACCTCTCGGTTCTCGCAGCGTCGAGCTACAGATGCCGGATTAAAAGCGCAACTCGGCCTATCGTTGAGATTTATACCGGCTGTCTTTATTTACTAAAACGTATATAAACTTACGGCGTGTGCGAGATTACGCGCCAAATTTACGCGTATGCCGAGTTCTTTTCTATATACTTTCCACCCTCTCTCTCTCGACTCTCGTATTTATTTAATTTACTGTACGAAAAATTAGCCGCGTTGAAGCGATTGTACGTAGTATGCGTCTATGGAGGAAAAAAAAACGGGTCAAGTGTTTTGTACGAGGTTTCTCCCCCCTTTTCGGCTATGTTTTCGTCGCGTCGTCGGACCAGACTCGACGCAGTCATTAATAAAACTAACGTTCGAGATTGACATCGGAGAAAGAATAATGAGTAGAAGATAGCGCGCAGTTTGAAAAATGAAGTTTTAACTTAAATTCGAGTAAATATTCGGCTTTTTTCCAATGTACTAGAATATGGGCTCGGGCTCGCGCCAGAGCAAAAAAAACAACCAACGAAACGTTTGACGGCGCAATGATTAAGCGTGATTGCTCATTAGTTAACTTGTTTTTTCATCCTCTTGCGCCTTAGCGTCGGCCTCGTTACAATTTCGCACTCTTTAAAGAAATTATACCCGGGGTTTCTTATTTTTAAAATGATTACCAGTATTTTTAATCGTACTTCATCAATTTTATCCAGCTTAAGGGAGGTGGCTGGGGTGTGAGGTGTGTGGGGATGGCGGTTGCAATAAATGAAATTGGTTCTGGATGGAAGGTGCGAGCTCGAGATGGATTTTCGAGACGGGTATATTTCATTTCGGTGGATTTTTTCCAGCAATTTTCACGTTTACAGGTAATGGGCAGAGAAATTGATGAGAGGTTGTCAGGTGTAAAATCGACCTCTTTATAGGAGTATAAAAGTGGTGTCTGTTTTGTTGTTTCAGTACCTATACGTATCGGAGGAAATTTAATGCGGTGGTCTTTTACGTACTTTACGATGACTTGTAAAAAATACGTCGGGATCGTTGGTGTTTTTAAACCCCTGTATGTATGAAAGCGATCTGTAGGAGGGGAGGGGGGAGTGAATGTAGCTGTAAATTTTCATTGTGTAAAGGAAAGATTATCAACATTGACATAACAGACTTGAGAACAATTTTGATCGGGAGTTCGTAAAATGCTAAAAATAATACGCTTCGATTCTATTGATTCTCATGAGATGGAATTTTGAAAGAAGAAATATTCAGTTTCTCGCTCAAAATTCTGCAGTCAGGATTAGAATGAATTTTTATAAGCCTTTTTTTCACTCATCATGTCATCAATTTTTTCTGAACAAAAAGTTCAATAATTATGAGAAAATTTTCGAAAAAAAATCTTAGGTTTAAAGAGTGGCTCAAATAGAAGGTCGATTATTTTGAAAATGAAAAAAAAAACGTCGACTGCAAAAATCCCTGAAACTAAGCCTTCTAAAAAAAAATAATTGCCTTAAGAAGAAAGAGAATTTTAAGCTCTACAACTTTGATTCTTGGCATTTTTTTCATAGAGCTCTCTGTTTGGCCAGAAAATTCATGTTTATAGGATTTTTTCCATTTTCCAAACCATCGACTTTGTATATGGGAAATATAGCGATTTTTCCACAGTTTGGTCAAAAATGTCGAATTAGGAATTTTCATCGCTTCCAATAGAGTGAACCCTGCTCTTTGGTATGTAATTAGTGAACTTTATTTTGATCGGAGATAACATAAAAATAGTCTAAAATAACGAAAAAAATTTTCTGAATTTAAAAAAAATCCAAAGAAATTTTTGAGCTCTAATATCATGACGACTATGCACTTTAAACGAAAGTTTATGAGAACCAAAGTTGTAGAAAAATCAATTTTCTTCAACTTTGGTCCTTAGAAATTTTCGTGTAGAACTCTTAGTTGATGAGATATTGAGGTTAGAACGTGAAAAAAGGGAACTTTTAAAGGGTTAAAATAATAATTTTGAATGCATTTTTCTCAAAATTTTGTTTTTTGAAATTTAAACTTCGAAAGCGAACAACTAGAGCGAATTTTGTACTTAGAAGGCTCAGCGAGGTCTCAATGAATCAGAAATTCCATCTAGTATTACGAGGTGATCTCAACTCAATACTTCAAAAGTGGGACCTTTTTAGAAAAACATACACAAAATATGGATTTTCGGGCAAAACCAAGGGTCCTGCGAAGAAAAATGCTAAGAATCAAATTGTATAGCTTGAAATTCTCTTCCTGCTAAAAGAGTGATTAGTTTTTTCAATGGATGCTTAGTTTTCGAGATTTTAGCAATCAAGTTTTTTTTTCATTTTCAAAACCATCGTTTTTCTACGTGGGACACCCTGTATGCTAATAGCTTGGTACTTTCCCCTGACTTCAATTTTCTTATGTCTCAAAAAATTGATGTTTTTTGATTTTTTTTCAATTTTTAACCAGAAATTTTTGCCTTAAAAGTCACAAATTTTTTCATATTTTAGCATGAAAAAATTTTGGCTCTCAAATTTTTTTAAAAAAAATCTTGCAACTTTGCCACCATTTTAAACTCCTGAATTTTTTCTTTCAAAAATGTTGATATTTTCAGAGTCGTTAACCACTTCAGCATTAAAAATTGTCGTCACGAAAATTTTATGAATTTTTTCTTGGGGGGGGAGGGGGGGTCCTCAAAAACTTTTCCTTTTTCATGATATTTCGCCTCGTGAATGTTTCTCTTCAAAAATGTATGAAGTTCAAATGCACTTCGAGCTGAAAAATTATATCATGTAAGTTGCACTTCACAATTTCATCTCAACATTTTTTGAAATTTTTGGATTTACCTCAAAAATGCTCGAATTGTTTGGGTTAATATTTGTTTCAGCTTCAAAATTGTAAAAAAAAAATCTTAAAAATATTTGAATATTTTTTATAACCGTTTTTCGATTTTTTTGTGTGAATGTTTCAACTTTCTTGAATGTTCTAATTTTTTTCTTCAACGTTTTGAAAACCGAGTGTTTTTGCAAGTATATAATTTTCCCGCCAAAATGTTCAAATTTTAGCCGAATGTTTTAGTTTTTCCAAGTTTTGAACTTTTTGATTTCTTACCTCAAAAAAGTTCAATTTTTTCGCTCAATTTCGTCATTTTCACCTTTTGCCATTTTTCAATTTTTTTGTGCAAGTGTTTCAACTTTCTTGAATGTTCTAATTTTTTGCTCCAACGTTTTGAAAAAAGAGCGATTTTCGAAGTATTTAATTTTGCTGCCAAAATGTTCAAATTTTGGTCGAATGTTTTAGTTTTTCCAAGATTCAAACTTTTTGATTTCTTTGCTCAAAATGTTCAATTTTTTCGCTCAATTTCGTCATTTTCACCTTCAATTGTCGTAGGCCCGAAGGGGTATTGGATGGCCTAACTTTTCATTACTGAAATATTAACAATTCAATACGACTATCGTTCATAATGGCAATTCAAACTCAAAGCATTTCCGAATAGATTTCCCTAATAAAAGTATCGCCCAGTTTCTAGCACGTCCCTTCTCCTGCCAAAGTGAGAACGGCATCGTCTATACAATACAGCATGGTTCCTGAAACAATTTCTCTGCTTCCATTTTGGGACATTTCGAGGGTCGAGGAAACCCTTGATCCGGCACAGAATAATTTTTCAGCTTTATACCTATAATAATAATCTGGGACATGGAAAATTCAACTTGAGAGATATATAGCGCTTTTGTCTGCGACATGAAACCCTCGCACAGCACGATAACTTTTCACCATAAGCAACCCCTCTCCACTCCTTCGTCTCAATATTCGGTTAAAGGCACTAAAAACCTTAGAAATGTTTTTAGAAAAAGGCAAATTCATTATATGTGCTTAAATATGTCGATAACGTATCCTACTCCGGGTTCGACTCGGACCTCATATAATACCAATCACAGTACCGAGTTATTTATTAGGATGGATGGATATTTATCGGTAGGATTCCAAGCATAGAAAAGTTTTGATATATCAACTCGAATCGCACCGCGGAGTAAGAAGTTATTAATGAAATGTAGGTTACGCGATACGATGCTTCTCGTCTGTGCTCCCCAGCTCCACTCCACTCCACTCCACTCCTCAGCAAATTAATGAAAATTGCGCCAGTGAAAAGGCAGACGCCGCACCCCATCGGCGTGATCGTTTGACGTGCCATAAGATATTTTATTCTTATGACGCCACGCTCATATAATAATGAAAAAGCATCGTAATACAATAAATACGTATACTGGTGCTCTTATTCTATATCTATGACGTAAATAAAGAGATAAAAACGTCTCTCAGGAGATCTGTCATACTGCCTCAACTGACGTCATTATTTTCCGTATTGTGTTTAATAAATGGCGGGCGCGCGCCAATTAATTTTTTTTACCACCTTCGTGCCTCGCCGCGTATACCTATGATATAATTTTGACGCGCCCGAGTACAACCAACTACTCCCTCGGTGATAAGAACCGCAACGGAAGTGTCTCGTCTGGCTGGAAAAATACTCGTGACATTTTTTTCTCCCTCGTTGTAATGGTATTCGTCGTTGAAATACGTTAATTTTTTTTTCATACGAGGTCTCGACGCGGCGAGCCGACGCAAAACGATACGAGAATTTTGCGACGATGCGACCCCACCTTAAAGTGTTGTTTCTTGGAACCATATAATAGAATTTAGAGGAGAGTTTGACAGGCTCAAGGATCTTCTGAACCGAACGTTTTTCTGGATCATTTGTTAGGTGGAATAGTGTCAAAGGAAAGAGAGAAAAGCAGAAAAAGATACAGGAAAGAGAAGAGAAACAGGGGGTAGAAAAATTCAAACGTGAAACCGTCTATATCCTTCGCAGTTTACGTAGTGTCGTGAAATAATCTTCATTTGAATTATCAACTTTTACAGATATTTCATTCTTTTACCTCCCTAATCTCTTCATTGACCTTGTTTTAGAAATTAATGTTTACGATTTGAATGAAAAACGCCAAATCTGGAGCTAAATCCATTCACGAGAAAAAAAATTGGAATTTGTTTTCACTGTACAGAGTGATTCAATGCCATGAGCAGCTCAATCGAGAAAGGGCTATAATTTCCCTCCCCCGGATCAGAATTTGACTCCCCTCATAATCAAATTTTCTGATCAACAAAATGAGTACCAGAAACATACCAATTTCAGGTCATAATAGTCCTACGACGACATTTCTCAAGTAATAATTCAATAGGTATCATATCAATTCCCTACGTACCTCAAGAAATAATAATACTCGTAATTTAATAAATTCTCCATTCCTTTATATTGAAAAAACAAAACTTTATTGTAGTATAAAACTGAATTCTCGGATTTAAATAAAACTTTTCGCAGCATAATAAACTTTAAAAAGTCACTCAATTGAAAAGCTGTTCTTTTCAATTTTCTCTTCCTCAATCCTTTTTAGCTTTTTGCATCGACAGAAGAACCAAAATCTCATTTAAAAGACAGTCTTAAAATAAAAGAGCAGGTACTAGGTATCTGCGAGAAAACTCTAACTCGTAATTTCCTTCCGATATCCGAATGAGCAAGCTCGTCAAATGATTAAACTTATTCTTGATTATTTGGAATTCTAGGTATTTTTGTCTTCGTATTTTAAGCATATTTCGGCGAATTCGAGCTCATTCCTCAACAGTTAAGCTACCTACAGCAAATCGCTTCATAACAATAAAACAGAAGAGGGACTGATATTTCTATGGAAATCAAGTTTTGAAAATTGGCATTATTTCTCATCTCAAGCATCATGACTGAATTCTTCCAAAAAAAGTATCGAACCAAACGTCAATTTTCATGATTTTATGGTAAATATTAGATAGATATTGACAGGCATGGCTTAACTCTGAAAGAAAAGACGTACAAAGAGTAAAAAAGTTGACTTCGATTTTCTGAGGATTTAGCACTTCGTTATAGGATATTAAGGGAAAAGAGTTCACTCAATTTCTCAATTTCTTCAGTAATCCCTATTCTCTAAATTAGTAAATTTTTTATTATTATTATTTATTCCAAAAATTCGTGAAAGGGGTGAAAAATACCAAAAGTATGGTTTTTAGGATTTTCCCCAAGTTCAAGTTTCATACTCATATTCAGAGTAAGCAATAGTAGGTATAACATTCAAAAAAAATCTTTCAAAATTTTGATACCTCAATTCCCCCACTTCATTTGGAGCCCCAGAATCAAAATTTGTCCTTCATAATTGTCAGAATGTTTCAGAGTGTCTGACATACATCGACACGGTGTTGAAGCTGTGTCATACTCTCTGACACATTTTGACACAATCTTGAAACTGTGCCAGAGTGTCATGACACACCTTGACACGGTGTTGAACTTGTGTCAGACCATTTAAACATTTTTCTGAGGGTATTAACAATACCCCTTCCCTCCTCAATCTTTGATTTTGTGTACTTTCGGATCATTTTCGGAATTGTTTATAAAAAGAGAAGGAGCAAAAAAAAAAAACAAAAAACGTTTTGCTCCATAGATAATCGAAGATGCACATACATACCAAAAAATCAACAATCAAAAAGGCAGCAGAAAACTTATTTTTTCATTTTTTAATCTTGAAAATCTTTGAATGATGCCCCTCAACCCATCATATTAATTTATTAGGGGCTTCACCCGAAGCCCCCTTTTGTTTGAAATTGCTCCGTTCGTTTCGCTCACCCTTTGAGATACAAACTGTCACAAACATTTTTCATATTTTAAAGGTAGCGTAATTTTGGCTTATATCAAATCCCCCCTTCCCTATAGGAGTGAAATATTTCAAATTTTGCCTAGGTAGTAAGGGTACATAAAGACAAAAGAAGTGGTTGAAATTGGATTATTTTAATTTTGGAGGAGGGGGATATCGTACCTAGTTATTACACATGAATTAATTAATAAGATCTATTGGATGAAGCCTTGAAGGCGTCGCGTGTGGTCTAGGGTGTCTAGAAGGACGATAGTTTCTGCGTTTGGGTGATTATGCAAACGGTTGACGTAACTATTGGCTCTCTTTAGAATTACCTCGTCAACGGACTCCAATCTGAGGTCCTGACTCAGTTGATCATTCGCGACATACCAAGGAGCTCTGGTGATCGCTCTCATAAATTTATTTTGGAATCGCTGAATTACCAATCTATTTGATTTCCGCGTGGTGCCCCAGATTTCGCATCCATACGCCCACATGGGTACAAAGATGGATGTATATATTAAGCGCTTGTTGGCTAGACTGAGCTTGGATTGACTGCCTATCAGCCATTGAAATTTCCTGAATTGAAGATTTAGCTGCGTTCTTTTCTTTTTAACGTGTTCTTGCCAGTTTAATTTGCAGTCCAGGTGCAAACCGAGGTAACGAGCGTGATTGGCCACTGGAACAGGCTTTCCATCCAAATATGTTGGGTAATATCCAAGTTTTCTTTAAATACAAAAAAAAGTTCGATTCACCGCTGCATTTCCCCTGTTCTCCACTCTAAAACAATGAAATGGAAAATTCCATAATTCTACGCAGCGTCACTCAGTAAATTTCTCATCCCCCCTCACTCCTCTCAGCTTTCCGACTCACTTACGTCTCGGAGCAATCTACGAACGTATATAGTTCTTCGCGTACGACACTACATCTGCAAACAGTGCTGTACATGGCAAAACAACAATAAATTGCGCATAAAAGCGAAGATATATTTTTTATGGGCTACGAGCATGGCACTACATTTGGCGTATTTATTACGTGTGCTGTATCGTATTGCATATATACAGGCAAAGACAAGGCAGGCAGGCGCAAGCCATCCGAACTGTTCGTTTTTCGCAATACGTCAAGAAAAATTATACGAGCGAGTCGTCGCCTAGCTTAGGTTGGCATCGCGAGAAAGAAGATACGAGTCACGATCTACTAGCTGTGCGATAATTACCGACAAAAGAGGGATACACGCGGAGCTCGTTAACGGTGCTGAGGCCGCGGAAGGGGGCTGGGAGCGGGCGATTCAAAAATACTAAACTAATTTTCGCCGTTATAAACAAACGTATATAGCCAAAGCACAACAAGCTCGGCGCGGTGAAAGTTTTTAAAACACGGTCATTAATTAAAACGCCGGCGATGCCGAGGCATGAGTCGGCGTCCAGCCGACGTTCCTACCGGTCTAAAACAATTACACGAGGCCCAGCCCCATCCCCACCTCCCGACCATAAGTTTCCATCCGACAAAACTTTAATCCCAAATACTAATTTTCAAGCTGCTGCGCCTCTCTGTCTGTGCGCGTTCTTTGTGCATTATTGCTCGATATCTTTAGGTCGCGAAGAGGGTGAGAGAACGAGCACGCGGTAACCAGGAAGTTAAATCGACCTTTTGTGCACGTTAACGTGGTCGCCATAGAGCACCTCGTCCGACCAAAGGGGTAAGAATACGATTGTAATATCTGACGCTTGTACAATGTCATGTTATACCACGGATGCGGGACCTAGAGCCAACAGAAGTCTTCGATTAACAACCAATTCTCCAGTCTCCACTACCAACTCGAACCTTCATCGCCTCGGCTGCTTTTAGGTGGAAAGTTTAAATTACCGAATTATTCCAGCGAAAAGTGCGCACCTCGTTGATGAGTTTTTTGGAAAATTCGCAGCTCAGGCCACATTTACATCCAGCTAGATAACGTTTTTGATAAAACCTTGTAATATACACCTGGTATAGAGGGTGGTACCTCAATCTACGTACGATATATGGTATTTTACCCTCCGCAAGCCTCGCATTTTCACCCTGTACACGTGCTCTCGCCTAAAGTACGGCGTTAATTAAACGAGTGAAATGAAAACACCCCAAAATACGCAGATCTTATCATACCATGCACCGAACGCTAGTGCTAGTCACACTGCGGTTGACACAAGCACAAGGGTTACGCCGCCACCGCCACTTCCGGATATCGTTACGTGTATTTGTCACTTTGGTACTCGAGACCGATGCGCGATATTTCAAAAGCACGTTTTTTTTTTCCTACTTTTGCAAACGAATGGGAAAAAACCGCCGACGAAATTTAATTCGAGCGTGTTAAACCAAATGTACGAGTATCTGTTGGGAATGAGCTGAGATGAAGGTGCAAGTTGGAGTTGCCTGTCGTATGTGGAAGATGGCCAAAATATATTCAATTAATTCTAAACGATGGTTGTAAATACCTTCCGAGCTGCAGATAAGATATCTATCCTGTACTCGTACAACCATACGTCGTCATCTCGTGATCTTTCAATTCAAAAGCGTAACACCAGCTGTTACTTTGAGATTACGCAATTCAATCTTGAAACATTACATACTCGTACGAATCGATTCGCCCAGATAGAATAAACATTCGAATGAATTACAATATAAAACAGCTACTCGATATATTTAATTCATAAGCTATATATTTTTTCCGCTTCGAGTTCGGGGTTTTTTTTTAGATATCGAAACTGTATTATAGACTTCTGATTTTTTTTTACCCAGTTTTCAGATTGTATATTAGAAAAATTACTCGTACGTAGGATCGATTGTTTAAAACGGTGAAAGAAATGAAGAAAAGAAGAGTGATTTCGTCACGGAAGGGATTATCAGCAACGACCACTTGGTTAAAACGTATACGTTAAGTAGTATTCGTATTTCTTTTTATACGCCGAATGAATGGGTTCTTTGGAAAGGCTTAGTTTCGCAATTTCCGTAATGTTTGGCCTCGTGAGATCACGCCGATAAGCTCGTAGACTGCATTGAATTCTTCGCAGCGAAGAAAGGATGCTGTTGGATATTGTGATGACTTTATAGAAGTGGAATGAATCTTGTTGTGATTTTTTTTTTCGTGCTGTGAACTGTGGATTGAACTCGATTGCGAAGAAATAAGATTAGGTATAGTTGGATGGTAGAATGTCGGCTATAAAGTTCACAATTTACCTATTTTTTTTTTGGTCTTATTTTATTATGCTTTAATTCAGTTTTTTTAGGATTTTTCAAATTAAAAGAGGTAGGCTTGGTTTTAGGATTTCTCTTTGGGAGTGATATACGTTATTCGTGACTACATATATTTTTGATCGATTTTCACTCACATTCACGAATGAAATGAAGTTATGGTTATATTTGGGGGGAGGGGGGGTACAATTTTGAAGTTTTGGCTCTGGTCGGATTTTTTGACTCCACATTCAATTTTTCCCATTTAAAATCAGAAATAGGTGTAACCATTCATCAAAAAAAAAAAAAAACATAAAAATCATCAAAATCACGAGGTGAATAATATTTACATGCAATGAATTTATTTAAAATAATTTTTGCAGAAATTACTTTCAAATTTTTACGAGAAAAAATCATGTTTTTACAGAAGGTACTACCCATTGTATGAAAACAACTATGATTCAATTTTCATTGATGATTTTTCTTCACGTAAAAAAATCATTAAAATCGCGATGTAAATTATGAAAAGAAACCTGAGATTGTCTGACGCTCTGAACTTCACAACTGTCTACACTACTGCTACTGGTCTTTCAAATTTCAAGATTTTTTTGTAATTAATGATTTTTACGAATCATAATTTTTTTTGGCGAAAAAAGTCATGATTTCTACGATTTTCAAGATTTTTTCAAGATTATTTTTTATCATTTTAATTTAAAAATTAAAATATTCTATTTTTTGACACGAAGGTCTAATTATACCCCAATCAACTCCCTAGTGCCGGTCTTGGGAAAGGAAATTTCCTACCATTACACATATGAATCTTAAATTTTTCACTTCATGGTCACTCTGATTTAGGGCCAATGGAATGGAGAAAAAGGCAAGAGGAAACTCCCCTCCCATTGCTCTTTTCGTCGCAGAAATTGAAAGTCAGGGTATTCGAATATTTCTTGAAATGACGAAAATTCATTCAAAAAATCATCAACTAAATTTAAATTTTCAGAAGCTTCAATTTTTCACATTGGGATTTTTTTTAAATTTTAAACATTTTAAATTCCACTAAAAAAATTCAATATTAATTATTAAAAAAAAAAAAAAGTCTGAACAAAATGTCGAAAAGTCATCATGATGAATTTGCAATGTTCAAACAGTCCAAATTGTATGCCTGACAAAAGGTCTAAAATATGGAGTGAATTCTTAAATTTTTCAAGTCCAAAAAACAAAAGTCAATTGCAATCTGGAAATTTTTCTCAGCCTAAAAAGTCAGACAAAATGTCTATAAAAGTCAACAAATTCAAAGAAGTCTCACAAAATGTCTGAAAATCAGTATTATGTAAAAAGCTGTCTGACAAAATGACTGATTTGAATTTTCTTGAAATTTTTCAAGTCCATAAAGTTGAAATTTTCCAAGTCCAAAAATTAATTTGTGTTTTTAAATATTTTCTAAGTTCAAAAAAGTCTGACCAAATGTCTGAAAATCAATTTTTCAAGTTGAAAAAAATTAAAATTGTTTGTCTGAGAAAATGCCTAGAAGTCAGCGTTATCTCTGAAATTTTCCAAGCTCAAAAAGGTCAATGGAAATCCAAAAAAGTTTGACAAAATTTTCTAAAAGTCATCTTCAAGGAATTCTTTAACCTTGAAAATTTTCAAAGTCCAAAAAAGTCTGACAAAATGTCTAAAACTCATTATCAAGGAATTTTTTCAAGTCCATAAAGTTCAACTTTTCCAAGTCTAAAAAGATCTGGCAAAATGTCAAGATAAAATCTAAATTGTCTGACAAAATGCCTAAAAGTCAGTATTATCTCTGAAATTTTTCAAGTTGAAAAACGTTTATAGAAATCTAAAAATTTTTCCAAGTCCAAAAAAGTCTGACAAAATGTCTAAAATGTCGTCGTCAAGGAATTTCGTGACGGTGTTTCCGGGCACGAAAACGGTCATTCATCATATTTTAAGCCTTTTTATGTCATTTTGAATGGAAATATGTGAAATTTTAAACAAATTATGCCATTTTTAAGAGGAATTAATTGATTGAAACTTGCATGAAATTGTATTGCAATAAAATCAGCAAAAAGAGATGGATACTCGAAACCCAATTGATCACCTTTATAAGACCAATTCTTGATTGGACTTAACATTTTCCCCGCCTCACATAATCTTTCATCACTCCAAAAACGTAAAACCAGTCAAAGTTCTGAAAATTCTACAAAAAAGTTGACTAAAAAAATAGAAAAAATGAAAAGCATCTCTTATGCGTGAATTCAATTCAAAAGACTGATTCTATATCATACCAATTTGTCTAATTTTACTCCCCCCCCCCTCTTATCCAACTCCATCAATTTCTTGCTGTCAAAAGAAAACAGTTCAGAACAAAAATTAAAACATCACTGGTATCTCGAAAAGTTTCAAATGATCCGGTTGTACTTTTTCTAAACATTTTTGAGATAATCTAAGATCGATTTTTTATTTTACTTTTTTCAAATTTTGAAAAAAAAAATGTACCTCGTTCCTTCAAATATCAGGTTTGGGATTAACAGAGACCTCTTCGCAACTAGAATTTTAAAAAACCTTCAGATTCTTCAGAATTGCTTTAAAAAAATCGAATCTTTACGAAAAAAATGTAATAATATGACACTACGAAAAAAAATCAGGAAAATATTTTTTCTACAGAAAAATTTGTAACAACATTAATTTTTTTTTGAAAAATTACGGTTTTCAAGGCAAAAACGGGCATTTTGATTTTCAAAAAATTCCCAAAAATCATTAAAAATGGGAATGGTCGAAAAAATCGTTGAAATTTTTCGCAGACGTCTGAAATCCTTATTATTGAGGGAAGGGGACTGAAAAGTGAAAATAGTCATTTGTATCTACTCAATTTTCCAACTCAAAAATGTTTCTCAATAAACATGAAAAAATTTCAATATTTTTCCACAAAAAAGTTATAATGATTGATGACATAATTTTAAAAAAATTCCATTTATTTAGTGCTTAATTTTTTTCAAAATCAAACATGACAATTTTGAGTATGAGAATTTTGCCCTGGACACTCCCCCCTCCCTCTACTTTGATCCAGCCAAGGATTCAACTAATCCAATAGGTCAAAACTAATTACAAATCTAAAACCCTCGCAGCGTTCATTTGCCAACTTCCCATCGAATTGCAAACTAATTCATTAAAAATTGACGAAATGCATCTAAAAAATTTTAAAAATTCGCTAAAAATGGAAAATTTACTCTTTGAAGATTTCTGAAACACTATTTTCATTCATCCAAGTCGTGTTGGAATTTTCAATTGTCGAGTGCCACTTCACGTAATTAGTCATTACCACTGGGAGGATTTCGACCTCTAACTAATTTGTCGAGTAAATACCAAGTGCTCTGTGGTCTGAATCGACATGAGTATCTCTTGAAAAAAAATTGGGAATTTTTTCACGAAAAATTTTCCTACTTCTTGAGAGACAGACTATGAAGTAAACAAAAATATGAATACAACATCCTTCACTTTTTCATCTACATACGAGTACATATAGGTACCTAATAGAATTATCATTCACATCTAACATGTTTCCTCCATACATAGTATACCCAATATCCCAAAAATACATTAAAAAAATTTGTTATCTATAATAAGATCTAAAAAAAGATCTTATCTTCAATATGTTAATTATAACGTATACCTAAGTACATATCATTAGCTAAACATTCAATTATTTAAATTTGACAAGCAGCTGAAAACCAGAAGGTTATCGATAATCGATTCAACCTCCACTCTGATCAAATAAAATAAGCCCATCGAATTAATATTACTATTAGTCAATTCCCTATGAACCGAAAATTGAAAAAAAAAATTCGCCATAAAAGCGAACACATTTGTAAAATGGATACCTCGATCAGGATCACCCACACTCGTTTTCATAATATAGAAATCTACTCACCACCACCTACTTTTTAGTCGCAGAATACTCGATTCTCATTTCGAGATACGTGACGTTTATTATTCATCAGCGTATTCTTCGCAACCTCCCTTAATACCAGTCATATTTTCTCATTTACATCGGAATTTATTCTTCTCTCCGGCACACACCTTGTATTAATAAGTAAGAAATGAGTAAATACGATACCTAATATACGAATATTAGCGAAACTGCGGATTAAAATTCCCAATTTCTATAACTTTGCTGCAGCGAATTAATAAAAATCCATTTATAACGTACCTGCAACAAACATCGAGCAGAATATTAAAATCATAATATAGGTAATCACGTCCGAAATAAATTACAAATATATATAGGTAAGGTACGCGACCATCATAACGTGTACGATTATTTGCTAACATCATTTACACGGGCCATATCTCGCTTTGAAGTTTTCCGCGATAAGCCCGCAGTTATAAAATTCAATTCTTAAGACATCGCTTACGTAGCACGATGTTTAGCACGCGAAACGAAAACTTTATAATCGAGTAATTCCGATAGATAGTTGAACTGTATAAAAGCCTATACCATCAGCAATTTACGAGTCTACGTTATAAACGAAGACATAGAGGAGAAAATATCGATATCTAGAAACCATTCCGATTCGTTCGACTATATACCATACGAGAATCTCTGTCCAAATATTTTTTCTCCCTCGTTTACGTATTACGAGTTTGTTTTGCGAAAATACCAGCACAAAGGGCGAATAAAAGAGACAAAAATAAAAGGCGTTAATATATCAATAATACTCGAGACAAATACGATAACTTTTCGGCTCGTTTTTCACAACCGAGTCCCATATTTTAACTCCAACTTCTCCGAAAATTTTTCTCTCTTACATGTTTACGGATAACTTTTCGCCGGAAATTATAAACAGAATTTCCAGACTGTGAAAACTGCTTTTTCTCGTACTCGTATACACAGATGGCATTCGAAGTCGATGCGTAAATACGTATTTCAACTTTGAAATTGTGTACACAGACGTATTCCCTTTTGCCAAATGACACCGTTGAGGAAAAAAATGAAAAATTAAGCCAAGACACGTAAATCCGAAAAGTCGACAATTTTTTGTTTATTGAAATTAAAAAAAACACAAGGGGAGATGTCAGTTTTTAATAAAATAGGAAAAAAAATCATCGAGGAGAAAAATATCATTGAACCGTTGAAAATGTGACGAAAATTGGTAAAAAAAATTAAATTCTTTTCCGGACATATTTTATAACTATTCGAGTAGAGATTGATTCAGTTGGAGGGGGAGTTGAGCAGGGAATACCGGCAAAATGAAATGATTTTTTCAACCTAAGAAAAGGTGAATGACCTTGAAGGGTGGAAAAAGCTTTCTTTTTTATGAACATATAGAATTAATAGTGCTTCAAAAGAGATTACGTATATCAGGAAAGAAACAAGTGAAAAATAGAAATTGACAATTGTCTAATGAGAAATGGAAGGGTCGAAGAATCGTAAAAATTGTTGAAAATTTTGTACAAAAATATTGAAATTGTCATATAAATCATTAAGTAGTTAATAAAAAGTAAGCAAAATATCATAAAAATTACCGAAAATGTCGTTAAAATGGCTAAAATTCTAATAAATATCCATGAAAAAGTCTTAAAAATTTTTAAATATCATTAAAAAATATTGAAATTTTCATAATTTTTGATAAAATTGATAGAAATTTTAAAAAAAGGCATGAAAATGTCGAAAATTCTGTGAAACCCAAAGGAAAAATTTCAAAGAACGGTGAATTTTAAAATGCTTTCAATGATTATTGTACCTACAAATTCTGGAAATTTTAATGATATTTTCGACAATTTTCAACGGTTTTTTTTTTTGGAAATGTCAATATTTTTGACTGTTTTTATAATTGTTTTTCATCATTTTTACGATTGTTTAATCAATTTATGGGAAATATTCTACAGTTTTCACGATAACTAGATCGTTTTCACGACAATTTCAGCACTTTTTGAGAAATTTTCATAATTTTTTTTACAATACTTTTTTTTGATAGTTTTCATGATTTTTTCATCATTTTAACAATAGATTTTTTAATGAAAATTTCTCATCACGTTATGACCATTTATACGACATTCAACGTTTTTTTTGTTTTAATCAATTTTTAAGAAATTTTCAAAAATTTAATAATTTTTTTATCGTTTCTACGACGTTTTTACCACTTTTTACTATATTTTCGACAGTTTTCATAATTTATTTCACCATAATCACGACATTTTCAACGGGTTTTTAATGAAAAGTTCGTCATTGTTTACAATATTTTTTTTTAAGTTTTCATAATTTTTTGATCGTTGAATGACATTGAAATTTTAAATAATTTTCATGAACTTCTTGATCGTTTTTACAATGTTTTTAACAGTTTTCAGGATTTTTAATTTCACAAAATTTTCGACATTTTTCATGATTTTTTAAATCGTTTCTACGATTATTTTACTATTTTTTTTTAGGAAATTTTCAGATTTTTCACAAAATTTTCAATATTTTTTATGATTTTATTTTGACCACTTTTGCAATATTATTTTGTAATTAATTATTTTGGAAAAATTTCAATTTTTTTCATGAACTTTTCAACTATTTTTATAATTTTTTTATCGTTTGTACAATATTTTTATCACTTTTCGGAAAATTTTCGGAATTTTTCACGAATTTTCAACAATTTTTATAATTTTTGCCCATTTTTCACGACTTTTTCATATTTTTTGAATTGGGGGAGGGGTTAGGAGGATGAAATCTCACCAATTTTCACAAAGATTTCAAAAATTTTTACTAAATTTTCAATAAAAATCATTTCAAAGAAAATTTCAGCTGTTTTCATTACATTTCCTAAAATTTTTATGATTTTTTACCAGTTTTATACTACTTACAATGAATTTTATGAATATTTCATTCATTTTTATAATAGTTTTGGCCATTTTCATAACTTTTGAACCATTTTGAAGATATTTTTATCAATTTTTATAAAAACTCAAAACATTTTAAACGATGTTTTTTACGATTCTCATATTTCTAGTGAATTTTAAACAATTTTGCAACATCGATGTTGCGAAATTGTTTAAAATGACCAAAAAGATGATCTTTACGTTAAAATGACAATTTCGATAAAAATATTCACAAGTTTGACCAAAAAAATGAAAATAGACGAAAAATAACGATCTTAACCAAAAATGACAATATTGACCAAAAATGACTTTTTCTACCTTAAAATGACTATGTCCACTTTGAAATCACCATTTTGACCGAAAAATGAGAATTTTGACAAAAATTACGGTTTGGACTATAGAAAATAAAAAATGACAAAAAATGATGATTTTGACCAAAAATGACAATGTTGACAAAAGTATTCACAAGTTTGACCAAAAAAATGTAAATATACCAAAAATAACGATCTTAACCAAAAATGTCAATTTTGCCTTTGAATTGATGATTTTGACCCAAAAAATTACAATTTTGCCAAAAATGAAAATTTTGACCAAAAATGACATTTTCTACCTTAAAATGACTATTTCTACTTTGAAATCACCATTTTGATTGAAAAATGAGAATTTTGACAAAAATTATAGTTTGGACTATAGAAAATAAAAAAATGACAAAAAATGACAATTTTGACAAAAATATTCACAAGTTTGACCAAAAAAATGAAAATATACCAAAAATAACGATCTTAACCAAAAGTGACAATTTTCCCTTTAAATTGACGATTTCGACTCAAAAAATTACAATTTTGACAAAAATGACAGTTTGTACCAAAAAATAGCAATATTGACAAAAAAATGATGATTTTGACCAAAAATGGCGAGTTTTACAAAAAATAACAATTTTGACCAAAAATTACATTTTCTACCTTGAAATGACTATTTCTACTTTAAGTCATCATTTTAACCGAAAAATGAGAATTTTGACAAAAGTTACAGTTTGTAGTAGAAAATGAAAAATGACCAAAAATGACAATTTTGACAAAAATATTCACAAGTTTGACCAAAAAATGAAAATATACCAAAAATAACGATCTTAAACAAAAATCACAATTTTCCCTTTAAATTGACAATTTTGACCCAAAAAATTACAATTTTGACCAAAAATGACATTTTTGACCAAAAATGACATTTTTGACCAAAAATGAC
>FIZU01048146.1:0-24739 GCA_900064475.1 Pseudococcus longispinus
TGGACAAAAAATTTGGACAGAATATTTGGACAAAAAAAATGGACACTTTTTTAGGATTGACTCCAGCCATTAGACATATCCATGTCAAAAACACTTAAAGTACTAAAAAAATATCAAAAAAACACGAAAATCGCAGAAAATGTAGTTGAAATTATAATATTAAGAAAAAAAGTAAAAAAAAAAATCACAAAAAAGGTATAAAAAGTATGAAAATTGTGGACAATTTCGTAAAAATTCTTGAAAATCATAAAAATTGGTAAAAATATCGGAGAAAAGGTTATAAAATTCCAAAAACTGTCGAAAATCTCGTAAAAATTATTAAAGTATTATGATTAAAATCATTTGAAATATGAAAAAATGATCAAAAAATGAACATGAAATTTCTCGAAAATCCATAGTGACGACATTTGTTAGAATTTTCATGTTTTTTTTTTTACTATTTTACAATTAATTTTACTGCTTTTTATGAAAATTTATAAATATTGCATTGTTTTTTATGACATTTCAACCTCGTGCAACTTTTTCCAACGATTTTTAGGAACATTTCACAATTATTACAAGATTTTCCATGCCTTTTTCTGATTTTTTAAAATTTTATAGGAAGTTTTTACCGATTTTCATAAAAATTTCTGAAATTTTTAACACGGTGTCTACAGGACTTTTTTTTCCAAAATCACTACTTTTTCACTACCTTTTTTATACCATTCTAACAATTTTCAACCCCCCGTCCCGAAAAATTCGCAGAAAATCAAGAACTCCCTCAAAAATTAATCTCTTCTTAAAAAGGCGACCCCCTCCCAATCAAAAAAATTTGTAATCCAAATTTTAAATTTCAGGGTGTCTACAGAAATCGAAAAAGCAAAATTCGTACTTTTTCACACATATTTGAAAAAAATTTCATACTGTATAAATTTTAACCGTGATCACCTACCCCTCTCCCCACATTCAAGAAACCGTAATTTTCAAGCGACGAATTCGAGTGTTTACCAAATTGCAAAAATAAAAATTTGCGCTTTTTCTGTTCATATTGTCAACAATAATATTTTTTTTCAAAAATTTCAAATTTTTTACAACATGCTTTTTAATCCGGATCCTAGATCTGTCTTTTAGTAGTTCAACTTCTCAACCCCTTTTCAACCCCTTTCACCTCGGAAAAACTCTTTAGTTTTTTGGCGATTTGAATTTATGCAATATTTTGAAACATATTCATCATTTTCTTACAATAAGTACATTTATTGAGCCCGAGCAAAGCAAGGGAGAAAATTTTTAGTAAAAAACATTCAAAAGGTGAAATTTCATAATTTTTCGCCCAACATTTATCAATCGTCAGGAGAAGGTCCAGACCCCTTGAATCCTTCTAAACACACCAATAATTCAACTGATTCAGCAGCAGGGGTTTGGCCAGAAAAATTGCGATTTCATGTAAGATTTTGAAAAATAACTGTTATTTTCGTATAAGAAGAAGAATCATCGAGCTCGAGCGAAGCGAGGGGGAAAATTGTGGAAGAAGACATTCAAAGCTAAAGTTGAAAGTTTTATATTGCGCGAAGATTTTTTCAATCAAATTTATCAATATTGATAAAAAAAATAAATTTTGAATTTTTGAAATTTAAAAATTCGTACTTCTTTGTATTTTTTTGTACTGCTTTTTCAACATTCGTACTTATCATACTTTTTCGTACCTGTAAACACCCTGAATTTGGATTGTAAATTTCGTTTAAAGACTGAAATTTAATTTTAGACTTTCAAATTTCCCTTTTTTTCAATACTTCTATCTGAAAATCACTACTTCTTCACTACTTTCATGACCCAATTTTAAGCTCACTACTTTCACTATCTGTAGACGCCACGCGCACGAGTTTTCATGAAAATTGCCCACTTTCTGCGACACAAATTTCACGATTGTGCCACGTCTTTACTTTCAATCAGAAAACTAATGACGGATTCATATTCAGAAGGGTCGAATTATATTGAAATGATACCAAAAATACCCATACCCTTTTATGTGCAGAAATAGAGATGTTTTCACGTTTAAAACTCCCTTCTGCTTCCCCCACAGGCAATTTTTGATAGCCCCATTCTCAATTTTTTTTTTTTTGGTTCACACTAAAAAAAACTTCATGTCAACTTGTATTCAAAAAAAAAAAAAAAAAGAATACTTGTGCAAACCACTTGAACTATTTTGAAAATTCTTTTTACACAAATTTCTTCGCTGAAACTTGAAATTCCTCAAAAATGGAAAAATTTCTCAATAAATTAAATTTTTCAATGAGAAGATAAGGACGAATATGACTTTGAAAAATGAAGTTCTCGATCAAGGCGAATTTCATCCTACAAAATTGCACTTATTTCGAGATGCTGATCCTTGTATTCAAATTGTTTTCATATAATCACCTGTATTCCTTCATCTAAATTACTGCCCGGTTTTACTTTCACGATCTGCGGAGCGACTTTGGAATACAAGTAGACATCCTTCACCGGTACCCAAGCTCTGTAACAAACAATCGATCAATTAATAATTACGAATAAAATCGATTCTTTATCTTAATCTCTATCAATCCCGACTAAGATAACCAATCACCACTCGGCGATTGCTTAATGGGAGGAAAGAAATTAAAAGAAAATCACGTTTCGAGCTTTATTGCCAAATTTACTGACCGTAAGATAATTTAAACGGTTTTTTGGCACCGTGTCTCGTTAGGAGAAAAAAACTGCGTATGCTAAGAATCTTTTTCAACTCTTTATAAATACACGTTGCAGCGTTGTACACATCGTTATAATGGTTTTATCGCAATCACGCACACTTTTGCTCGTTTAATCCAGATGATATCTCAAATTAGGTACCTAATTAATACACAAGTAATTACAAACATTGATATTTTTCATCAAACAACGTACTTATCATGAGCTCCGAAAAATCGACAATCGACCATTTCGTCTTTACATTTGATCGCTTTAGCTGGCCAGGGTGGATAGCCTTTCAAACGAGCCCAAATCAATAAATGGGGTCTTTTCTGCAAAACGAAAAAACATGAGATAGAATTATCGATCGAATTCAGCCGTCGTGGCAAGCCATACGCCACGAACCGAGCTGGTAAACAAGCTAGTTCGGGAACAGTTCAAGCAGAAAGGTTGTTGCACTTACGCATACTTCGATGAACCAGGTATCTTTACGAACTAATAAATTATAATAGCATTCGGCGCACGTTTCTATCTCTCCTACTTCTCGTTTGCCAGTTTTCAACAGGTTTTTCGCCACGTTTGTGATTTTCGCGGTTTCTGCAAAAATAGAACAAAGAAAATAGTAAATAGATTTTCAATAATAATATTTTCGAAATATTATGTACTCTCAGAAATATAAATTAATTCAAAATTAGGCGGGAAAAATGAAAATCTAGAGTCAGAAAGTCGATTTGCAGTCGTTTAAATTTGGTGAAGAGTAAAATAATAGGCACAGTGAGCAAAACCGAGATGAAAATGAATAAATAATGAACATTTTTAGCGTATTTCAAAGTTATCTTACCAATTTGACAAATTTAAAAAAAAAATTTAGAACTATTGAACGATATTTTGACGAAAAATTTTTCAAATGCTTTCTTCAATGTCTAAAGAAACAATTCCCAAGAAAAATATAATTGAAAATCACCAATTTTGATAGCAAATTGGTTAAAATCTTCTCCATACCGTTTCTGATCAATTTCAACAACAATATAAATCATTAATACATAGAAACATCAACATTAATCAATGATCTTCAACTACCATCTCACTTTTTCCAATCCTTTACAAAAAACACCCTCATCAAACACATCTGCACCCCACAATACATCGCAAATACCACACGATAAGGTACAGCACGCCTGTTGACAACAGCTCAGCACACCACACAGCACGTGTCTCGCATAAATAACCCGATCACCTTGGTATAAGGTGGCGCGGCTAATCTATTATTCTGTCAAACCGACAACGACGCCATTCGGCCGTCCAACTTACTCGTATTAAAAACAATGGAATTATGTACGATCCATTTCATATCGGCCAAAAATGCTTCCGTGCATCCGTAAACCTTATTCTTGACATTTTTCTCCAACGTTACAATATCCATCGGGTACACGACGTATTCTCTATAGTGAGGAAACTCTTTCGTATCCACCGGTCCGTAAAAATGATGAGCCTAAAAATACAATAACAAATTAGAAACCCCCTTTCGAATAAAATTAACTACCGACAATGCCACGTATTGTAAAATCTGTGGGAAAAAATGCCCGAAACCTATCTTCCCTCCCGAACTCCCCCGCATCACCTTGGCTTCGTTTCAATACAAATTACAAGCTGAAATTCGCATTACGAAGTCACATTGCGAAACATAAATCTCCACTTTCTCCGTAATAAGTAAAGTAAACGTGAAGTGAAGTACTATACAGAAGAAATCTCTTGATCGTAACGCCTATAACATCGCGTAGGTTGTTGTGTACAGATGCACTGTTGCCAGATATTCCGCTAACGAAATTCTCTCCTGTATGCGAATGATTATTATCTGATACGTAACTCGATGTTCGACGGCGACGTCGATTTGTTCTCTACAGTACTACATTTCGTTGGCTCGGCTGCAGCACGTTATTAGGATTTTATTCCTACTTCATTGCGATTCCCTTTCTCTTTTCTTTCAAATTATTGTATTCATTCTAGCGTATTGGACGCGGCGTGAATTATTTACGCGATGGCGGCGGTCCTATCTAACCATTTAATGCTATATTACTCGAGTAACCGCGTCTCTCGATGTATTGATACTTACATCTCTTTGTATTTTTAGAATATCTATTACGTGTTTAAGTAACGTGCATAATTGATCCAAATTAACCGCTTGCATAACTGGCGATCTGCGAAAAAAAGAAGAAAAAATTAAAATTCTATCGCAATATGATTCTATTACAATTAGCCTTCGTAAATCGACATATTTGGATATTACAACCCTTCTTTTTCGGCAGGATGTTGAACTACGAAAAGGTTTCAATTACAATTGCAAAAAAACGACTCGTACTTTCAATACTTACAGGTCGAAAAATTTCCAAGTTCAAGTCAAAATATTGATTTTTCAAATTTTTATGAATATTTAAAGCTATTTTGAAGCGAATTATCACAGATCAATAAATTTAATGTACCACTTTTCGAAAAAATTCATCAAAAATCCATTTCTCAGATGAAAATTAAATCCGGAGAGAAGCAAGAGGGAAATAATATGCTTTTTTAACCAACAATTCCAAGAAAATTGAAAAAACATGTAGAATTTCCTTGAAAAATTGATTCGATACGTAGAAAAATTCAACCAATCGAGTAATTTTCCACTAAAACCGATATTCAGGGAAATATAAAGCGATAACCGAGAAAGAGATTACTTTTTCTGGCACGAAGCCATAAATTTGCTGAGCACTTGTCCTCAAAAGGACAAATATAGAAAAAGTTGCACAACTAAACTACCACTGGATTGTACATAATTTTTCAAAAGATTATTTGTATGAAAATCTAAAAAACAAACGAGACTTTTTCGCTGTTCATTGGTTCGTGAATTATCTGTTTACGTTAAAAATCTGAAAAATATTCGTAACAGATTAAACTTGGTTTATAAATGAACAGTCAAGCTAGGACTGGGGGACCGGGTGGGGGGGGGGGGACTCAACGGGCTAGCCCTCAGTGGCAAAATTCTGTGGTGGCAAATTTTGAAGAGAAAAAAATCGAAGAACTAAAAAATTGAGGTGGAAAATTTTGAAAAAAATCGAAGAATTAAAAAATATTTGGCGGCAAATTTAAAAAAAAAAATTGAAAAATTATTTCGATTAAAAAAAATGAAAATTTCTCATTGCAATTTTGCCAATTTCCGATTTTTATAATAAATCAATATTTTCATAATTTGTCATGGTTAAAATCAATTTTTGCAAAAATCGAAAGTTGGCAAGACTGAAATGGAAAATTTTCAATTTTTTAATCGGAATAATTTTTCTGCGTCAATAGGAGCTCTTTAGATCCAGTTTTGGTACCAATCACAGGTTATTTCATTTTTCTGAAACTCAAAAATCTCGATTTTTCAGCCACCTGCAACTTTTTGACCTCCTAGCAGAGGGCAATAAGTGGTACCCAAATTCGAGGTCAATGGCCTGAGGAGGTGTAGAAGCTTGAATTGCACTTTTTCAGTGGAGTGACCGAAGTACTCGTACCAGGCAGGTGGCCAACCTAAAAAAGGCAAAAAACTGTGTTTTTTTTCAAAAGTGGTCTTATTTTGAGCACCCTTAGATCCCTCCCCCTTTGACCTAGGAATTTAAAATTTTTCTAGGATACATCATTAACTCAGAATAAACCACGCCCTTGGATTTGGTTCAAATCCGAGGTATATTTTTTTTCACTCCACCCTAAAGAAATTGTTTCACAAAAATACAATTTTTGAGGGGGAGGGGTGATAATGCTTATCTGAGAAGGCGGCATTTAAATTTTAGCCCAGAGCGGCAAAATCTTAAATCCGTCCCTGTGAACACAATTTGGGCAGACAAGTTAGGATAGCTGAATGGTTTTTAACCTTTGAAAAAAAAAACTGAAACTGGCGTAAATTAAACGAGCAATTTTAAAAACGAGAAATAAATTTAAAATAAAACTGATTGAAACCAAAAATGGACCGAGTAGATTCTAAAATTGCAATAAATCGAATAAATCCGCCGAAAATTACGTAAAATGAACATGCAGTCTTTGAAAACACGATTTAGAAGTCGTATAAAACAAGATTTGTACACTTCACAAACCACATTTTACAAGATCTGTGTAAAAACAACCTAATAACGAATGAATTACTATCCACGATCCGAAAAAAAATCACCTTCATTATCTTCAGGTAAAATTTTACACATCGAAAATAAATTTCCAAAACCTGATTTTGAAATCCCTCAAAATTCTCAACACAGAATCGTATTTTCACCGAAATTCGTGAACTTTCGCCAAAAAGCGTAGTTCACGTAACAACTCAGCTAGACAGAGGGGAATAAGGATATCGTATCTCTCGTTCTAGCAATAACGATTATTTGTGCGCGCGCAAATTATCGCATACCTCGTATTAACATTATCAGCTTTCAGAATGGCCGAGCATTCCGGACAATGGAAATTATTAGGATCTTCGACCGTCTGCACCAGACATCTCGGATGATAGACACGCGGACAGGCGATACACTTGTACGAATTAGGTCCTTCTTTATGACAAATCCAGCAATACTTATCGACCATAGCGACCTGTAAAAAAACTCCGATTAAAAGTTCCAAACTACAACGACTTTCGCACCAACACCGAATAAAGTAACATTACGAATAGACCCACACCTCGTTACATGTTGCAGAAAATTTTCTCACCGATCGCGTCGTACTCTTGGTGGACGATGTTTCGGATACGTTGTCGTCAGACGAGCCCGACGAATTATCTAATTTCTTCGACTCGTCGGCCGATTTTTCATCGATAGATTCATTGATCGGGCTGCCGATTTCCGATTCGGTTTTAATCTCGTCTTCGAGCTTTTTACTGTGCACTTTGCGTCGTTTTTTGTAACCGATCATGATTGGAGGTTGTCTTTTTTTGGGTTTTTTCCTAGGTGACGGTGCCTTGGACTCGATTTCATTTTCGGCGATTGATGACGATACGTCGGATACGTCCATTTCGTCAGCTTCGTCGTTCAGATCGTTTAGATCACCGATCGAAGCGTTACTGGCGGTTGATTGTCGTTCGGGATCCTTGACGCTGTCTGTATCTTTATCGCCTACGTCTGATGCATCCATATCCATCATTTCGGCGAGTTTTTGTTCTACTTGCGAATGCGATGCTGTCGATCCGACTGGTTCGGAAGCATTTGAGGATAAAGGAGTGTTCTTTGTAGGGCTATTATGATTTGGGCTTTTAGCAACCGGCTCGTCTACGGTTTTGTCAATAGGAACGTCATTGGATGCGGCAGATTTCGCTGCAGAAGCATTCGAAGAACTGGTAGAGGATATGGATTCATCGGCTAACGAGTCGGATTCCGCGTTTGAGGAATCATTTTCCTTTGAATCTGCTGACGAAGATTCGGCTGAGCTGGAGCTAGCAGATTCGACGTTATCGGGCTTCGAAGGGTTGGCTGGTTTCTGCGATTCTTCGTCGTTTGATTTATTCTTTTCTGTTTCGGTTTCGGCCGCCATTGAGCAGCCTGTGTGGTTGACCAAAGCGCTAGGCTGGTCTGTTAATTTGATACTGGACAGATCGTTGATCTATTCAAGGTCTGAAAGCAGAAATATGCATGAAATTATTATCAATTATGGATTTCAAACGTTATTTTGAAAGTTTATCAACACGAAAAATTACAAATTGATGGATATTCGGCAATTTAATCTTATTTTTCGTGAACCAGCGATTCAAACACCTGATATGATAGCAAAAGACAAGAAAACAATGCACGAATTAGTCATAATGGATTTTTCGTGTAGAATAAAGACTAGAATAAAAAGAAAATAAGTGTTGAAATCCCTTCGAAGCAGAATTTTCAAAATTCTAATCGAATTTAAACCTGTCAAATCGACCGAAGACGTAAATTTTCAACTGAACAGGTTGACTTCAAACAATTTTGGAAAATTTTAAAATAGCGGAGAAATTCTAAACAGTTTTGAAGACTTCAGAGCCAGGGTTGGCACAGAGAATATTCTCACTGAGAATTTGCTCAACGAGCACGAGCACTTTCGAGAATATTTTCTGGAAGAAAATGTCGGGAATATTCCTTTTTTTTTGGCTTTTAAATGATTTTTGACAGTTTTCATGATTTTGAGGCTATTTTTACAAATTTTTCGACGATTGTAATGAAATTTGAGCCTTTTTTTCACACATTTCTGATGATTTTTGTTGACATTTTGATAATTTTAACAACATTTTTGACCATTTTCATCATATTTTGAATAATTGTTGAATAAATCGAATTTCAACCATTTTTACAACTTTTGCGGATTCAATTCATGGTTTTTTGACCATTTCTACGATATTTTTACCAAATTTTAAGCAAAAAAATAATCTGCTCAAATTTTCGAGAATATTTTCAACATGTGAGAATTTTCTGGAAAAGAGAAAATGCTCGAGCATTTGCCAACTCTATTCAGAGCAGCTGGAACTGGCGTACGATTGATTTAGGAGACGAAAGTTCGTAGAAAACCAGAATTTCAACAGTTCATTTCGAAACAGGAATCTCCAAAAATCAAATAATAAACATTGGAAGCTGGTACTCCGAATCGGGGATTTTTTGACTGGCAATTTTTCATTCATTCACGTCTCGTTCAATTTGACAATTTTTCGATGGAAATTTTCTTTCATAACTAAAATAAATTTCAACAAACAATTCATTATTCGACGAATTCTCGCACTAAATTTCATCACAATCGCATCAGATTACCGATTTAAAAACATAACATCGATTCTCGTAGTTGGATACACGAGAGGAAAAATACACAACGTTATCATCGGATTTTATCAATTCCAACGCTGTAGTAATTCGGAATCTTTTGACCGATAGGTACGTTAATTAAAAACCATTCATCGGGCTGACCGAACAAATAAAAAATATCGAATTCCTTCTATCAAGGTTACGCATCGCGTACAGTAAAAGTACCAGCACGAGCGATTAAAAATTCACGTATTTAGCATAGCCGAACTATTCACACGAGTGGCTAGTCTTCCGGGTAGAAATGAATTCTAGAGATGGGCATTTCGGCCGAATCATCGATACTTATTCACGTGATGAACTAATCAGCGAAATAAACGAAGCGATAAATCCAAAAATAAAGCTCGACGAGCTCGAGGCACTCGAATGATATTCCAAATTCATGCCACTAAACAGAATAAATCGATAACAAAAGGCAAAAATACGCATACATGGGAATGAAAAAACCATACCTAGCGAACTTCGCTGTTGGGACTCGTACAGCAGCACCATCAACCCTTATGGAAAAATCGCTGATTCATTTAGGTACACTGCGGTTAATATTCGAGACCGCACGCGAATCTTACATACGAGCGTACAAAACAATCGGAATAAAACGGCGCGACTGCGGCTAACTCGACATTATCATCGAACTCGAGAATAAAGATAAAACTTGTTAAAAGAATGGAGAAAAAAAAATCAACCGGGATACCGTAATAAGAGAATCTGCAGAGAACGGCCAAGGTACACGGTATTGGGCCACCAGCTGTCGAGTACGAACTCGCAACGTGACGACTAGCATTAAAATGCGGCGTTGCCGATACGCGCAGCGTCTCGTTCGTCTTGCTCCGCGACCCCAGAATCCGACTTCGAGCCCGTCTATACAAATTATCGTGCAGTTGTATTACCACCGTCGCACCGGCGGCGACCGGGACCGCCGCATCCGCTCTTTACGCCATCCACCACCGTTCCACCAAAACCTATAATTCTTTACTAGTTTCTCGGTTACCAATTGCTCCTTTTTTCGTATCAAATGGTTACACTGATTACGCCCATCGCATCGTTTCTCTTTGCTTATTGTGTAACTAAAATAATGCCCGATTGGTATCTCGATCTCGATTGAGAATATTACGAATACTAGTTCGCACAACTCGCAGAATAAAAAATTCCTCGAATGAAGTGTACATAAGGGTGTTACGTACAACGACGCGATGTAAAAATAGAAATGACATAAAATTCGTCAGCCCGCTAATTGACGTCAAATTAACCAACGAAAAATCTTGAAAATGTTATCGAGTTCAGCACACGTTGCGATATGTGGCTTCGTTAGAACGAATAGAATATGAAAATTAGCTGATTGGAAAGCTTAGGACGTTCGGGGCGAAGAATCACTTCTAACGACAGCCTGAAAACAACCAAACACCATTACTGATTTCCTTCGACGATAATTACCAAAAAAAAAATGATTTACGAAACGGGACCATCTTCGAAATGAAATCGACGATACGAGAAAAAAACCACACAGGGAAGTTTCCTCATCGAAACGAATACAAAATGAAGAATTCGTAACTAAAAAGTTATTCTTGAAATAAAAATCCTTAAAAAATTCGATTTCTTCGCACGAGTAGGTTTTCTGAAACCAGATCCGTTCTAATGAAATAAAAAATTATCCTACATTTACTTCTGGCGGAGACGGACGAGCGGTAATAAAACACACGATGAGATTCTACAAAGCTACGCGCGTAGGCCTTCGAAAACCGGTTCTCGCAGCTACGAAACAGTTCCGAATGAGATTACTATTTGGATAAACACCAATCGCGTACTGTAATTGAACATTCTTCCATATTTGTACTCTCATTACCCAAGAATTTAACTATTTTTATAGCATATGCCGAATTTCCATCACGTGCCTTGAAAAAACAAACCAGAAAATATTTCAATATTCATTAATTAATACCTACCAAGTATTTTCAGCTTTCCTTTGCGAACTCGAAATCAAGTCAGTATAAATTTGTACGAAAATTCCATCATTGGTCTAATTCGAAAGCAGATTTTGTCCTGTCAACAAATTAAACAATTCCATCAGCTCATTTTGTTAAATTTAATTCCGATTACATCATAATCTAAAAATAATTATACCAGAATACCTTTCTTGATAAAGAATTGTAATCGCGATGAAACAATAACATTAATGTCGAAATATTCGAACGAATAAAATACGCGAGAAAATATTTCCGTTGAGAAAGTACAATGCTTTGCAGCTCGACAGATATCACTTCGGGCAAACGGTAAAACGTGTCTAACTGTTCGCAAGTTGTTTCGAATCACTTAAGAGAGAGAAAGAAAGATAAATAGAACCATGTGTTGACTTGATATTACTTTTGTAGTGCATAATTGGCGGGTGTATACGGTTGAAAATACGTTTCATGCTTGCACTTGGACGCTGATTGCGATTAACTAATTTCAATTCAAAAATTCAACATCAAATATGGAATTAATATTTAAAAAAAAAAAAG
The DNA here is from genome assembly GCA_900064475.1 of Pseudococcus longispinus. Taxonomy (NCBI): domain Eukaryota; kingdom Metazoa; phylum Arthropoda; class Insecta; order Hemiptera; family Pseudococcidae; genus Pseudococcus; species Pseudococcus longispinus. Next base: position 11,981 of record FIZU01048146.1, read on the forward strand.
AAAAAATTGCTCCCAGTAAAAAATTTAAATAATAAAATCTAAAATCGCAAAGTACTTTTAGCTTTTTGTAAAGAAAAAAAAACCATTTTCGTTTTCACGAATTTACGTGGTCATATTACTATCAGCACCTTCGATACTATAGAATAAGACGTATTATCAGTATAGCTATAATTGACATTTATTACAACAAACCGTATACGAATTACACATACCGATGATAATTGTTACCAATGCCCACTTTCTCAACTGTACGAATCTTGATCAACAAACATGACTCGAATTCTGAAAAATAAAATCGTAATTACTACAACGTCAAAAGAATGTATCTACAATTAATTGTATCGCACTAAAACATTAATTACACATAGTTCGTTAAAAATATTTGTTTTCGTCTTCGATACCACACACCGAACTGATAAAATAATTCAATCGACCAGATATGATGACATAATGAATTTTTCGTTGCAATAGATTTACACACACAAATGCGTGATTAGGTACTTTAGTCATGCGAAAAATTTACGCCGGTGAATCATCTCTTCTGGGAAGGAGTGAATCAATTTTTTTTAACGGATTTACCTTGCCAGGGCGTCCTGTCTCGAGGGTTGATGATGAATTCACCACACGACAGCAATTTGAATATGTTAATCGCGATAAGACAAGATTTCACGACGAATTTGTACGGTGAATTTTGAGTTAAATCGTTAGCCTACTGAACGGCTATTTGTATAATAACGCGTAAAAAGCATGGGATAAGAAAAAGAGAAAGAAGTGTACGAATACTACCAGTACCAATGCAATAACATTGAGGCCGGTAATGTAGAGGACAAGAAGAAAATATTCAATTCTGTATTCTCATTGGATGATCGAAATAACGACGTTGAAACATGGTTCAATTCAACGAGAAGTCAAAGATGGCGGGGGTTTACTAGGGTATAAACAGTGTTACCATCGCTAATTCCTCAAATTGTACTTCCCACGGCAAACGTTTAAATTACTACAAAGAAATCAATAATTTGTTATACATTGTCCTTAACTAACGACTCGAATTAAATCGAGTGATAATCTTTGCTATGAAATTGAAAACTACTTACAAACCTTAAAAACTTATTATCGAACGTACCGAGAAAGAAATACGATGATGTCCGATGTCGTGTGAGCGTTTCACCGATGACGAAATGCCGAAATCTAGAACATTACACAATAAATTAACATACCGACAAAGAATTTAAAATATAGAACATGATTCCAACATTTAAAACATATTTTTTGTAATGCTGAATATTCCTGTCGTATGTACAAACAATAATATTATTAAATAACACTACGTAAAATGCGCAATTACTTGAATCCAGCGATTGATTTCAATAAACGCAGTAATATAATAAGCTAAGTGCACATATTCCAAGATTGGAAGCGCAATTCCCAAAGTTTCGTGGACACAATGCTGTCAAGCCTGAAATACAGAGAACAATAATTAGAGTTACCGTTACACATGGATCTGATAACAATAAAGTTTACGATACTTATTTCAACAAACATTTTGAAAGGTGTACACTTACGTAGGAAATAAACTGATCTTCACGAAGACAATTCGAATATATTCTAAAATAAAAGACATAAAATCATTCAAAATAGGAAGTACGAAATGTCATTCATGCATAATACTAATGTTGAAACTATGTGTAGCTGATAATTTTAACCAGTAACGTTAAACATTTTAGAATTCACGATGTCGAATGCAAACGTGATAAAAGGAAATAAATAAATACGAATAGTTACTTACCAAGTTATAATTAACAGCTCGAATGTAAAATATCTTGATTAACTTCGCCAATTTCTGTAATAATTAGTTATAAATATGAAGAAACTGAATCTGAAAGAAATATGTAACACATGCAACTTGGAAAGTTGTTTTGGCCAGTGTTACCATTTCACGATCGTCATAACGATAATTTTGTTCATCTCTTATCTGCGTGCTGTCTGTGTGATTATTTCAGATCAAGATTAATTTTTCAGCTGAAATTTATGGATTAGAAAATAGATAAATTCGATGGCTATCTTATATCCAAGAAATCTACACATCTTGCGTTTCCCATTTTCGTACGAGCAGTTGTTTAAGATGAAATACTTACGCGAATTTATATGCAATAAGTCTTAATTTTTATTTACTTTCAACGTTTTATTGTTCTTCAATAACGAATGTGAGGAAATATTAAAAAATATATGCAGCTTTACATCGTATTCGAATTCGTATAACTGCTCTATCGTTGTAAATTTTCAGAACCAGTGCTAGCTGCTACAAATTCCGTTTGTTGCCCATGACGTTATACATTGACGGAGGAAAATTAGAACTAGGTAGCTACATAACAAATTGAAGATTGAAATAAAATCTGCATACTCAACCCATAAATTATAGTAGATATTCAATTTTTATACATTTGGTGATGGGATACAATGCATATAAGTAATAAAAATGAGTAGGAAGATGAGTGATTTTATGTTAAATTGTTAAGGTTATAACGTAACATGATTTGAGCTTGCGCCAAATTATTCACAATTTTGATCGAAATATTGTTTACTTATGCTTATATTTGTCTCTCTTGGTGGGCAATGGGCACTACATCAGACATTCACGCTGATATTGAAGTCATAAAGGAAGCAATTGGGTTCAAAAATTCTACCATCACTCATCAGACGTTTGGTTTTACACCTATGTCGTAAATAGTGGATAAATTAATTTTTTGCAGATTAAAATTCCTATAAAAAAAACTCATAATGATGAATAATGTATTTCAGAACATTTCTCAACTGTTCAATTTGAAAATTGCATATTTAAAATCAACAAATCATGAAATTAACAATCAATGATACGATTATCCAAAATTAATTAAAATAAAAAAATGAAAAAGTGTTGGGAATTGAATTGGTCATACTAATAGAGAATCGTTCAATTATTATACCTCCGCTTTTACATAAAATGCCTCAAAACTTTCAGAAAAAAATCACCACAGTAATTTGGCTGTTAAAATACAAGCCAAAACCCAAAAATCAAAACAAAGTTTTTGAAAATTTCGCAGAAAAACGAAAAATTCAAAAAATGAAATGAGTAAAATTGTCGATTATTATTCCGTTTTAAAAGTAATACGAGTGCAAATGTGTCAAATAATCCTCTAACTCGATGAAAGCAATCTTCATTCGGTAATTTGTACATAATAAAATCTTTAATCGGTCATTACGATGTCTTCCAGTAACACGGCATCACGACATGGACATATCAATCGTCAAAATTCATCCCCACAATTATCGCGCCCGAAATTGAAAGGTAAAGCACCCAGCGGACGATCGAAAACACCGCCACCGAATTTCGCTACCCCGATGGAGCAGGTAAATGAAAATAGCGAACGTCAGAAATGTTACACGCTACCTAGAAATTTATCCAAAAAAAAACCGCCGTCGAATGAACCTTCTAGTAAATCAACATCATCGAAATCTTCCAATACTCAAGATTTTTCCAAAGATATAATGATGGATGCTAAATATAATCTATACTGTCAAGCGAATCTAATGACTTTACATTCCAAAACCGTCAGAGAACGAAATGAACACACAATGATCCAAGAAATGGAAAAACTAGAGATCGGTTTACTCGATATGGACGAAAAAATGTCCGTTCTGGATACGAATTTAGAAAAGAAACAATTTTACGAAAAAGCTCGGTTCAATTTGCAAGAAGAGATCAGAAGTTACGAAAAAATTCTAAGTGAGTAATCATCGTATGTGAAATTTTATATCATGATCAAAGCTAATTTGGAAATTTTATTATTTTTTAGATGATATTGATGAAGATAAACTCGACGAATACATTCGCATTTTAGAACAAGATCTAGAAAATGTTCAGTTAAAAAATTTCGATCTACCTAAAAACGAAGAAGAAGCTAGTACGTTTGAATTCTATTATTATTATGAATAATTGGAAATATCTGTTACTACAATAAAATTTTGTTACAGAGGAAGTATTAAAAGCTTTGCAAGAAATAGATGGAAATTTAGAGCAAATTTCAATAGTGGAAAAGAAAATAGAGCCTTTTACTCAATTGCATTCGTCTTGGTTAGAAGTTAAACGAAATGTTCAAAAAGAAAAAGAACTAGACAATATGTGAGTGTTTCGTTTGAAATTTGTGTTATTATTTTACCATTAGTGAATTATCAATTTGCGATATTCCGTTGCAGGTGCGAAAAAGATTTGAAGCTGGCAGAAAAATTGGTTTACGATCAGTGCTTCGAACAATCTATCGATTATCAAAATATCTCCAAAGACGTTTAGGTACATTGTGTTTTCTTGAATTACCAAATTTGTTTTTTTTCATTTGTTTATTTTTTATTATTTTTTTTTGTAATTTTTAAGATGAATTATTTTATTAAAAAAACTTTTTTAAGATGTACAGAATTTAAAAATTGAAAATTTAATAATTTCCTTTTTTTTAAATTGTTTCAAAATATCATTCGTATTTATACTTTTTAGATTTTAGTTTCAGGAATCAAACCCTATTCAAGATCTACTTCATAAGTATACGCGATCGTCGAACCGAAAAAAAGACGAAAGTACATCTCGCCGAGAAAAGTCAAAATTTCGTTCAAAATTTTACGTTTTCGAAATTCGCGTTTACCGAATACGTTTTCTCAAAAAAGGTGAGTACGTATTTTGAGTTTTTTCACGTTTCGTATTTTTTGTACCATTCGTCGAGCGTTCGTATCTTTGGAGGATTTAAATTTCCATACTCTCACCACACCTCTATTTACAAACGAACCTTATTTTCATGACAAGGAACGAAAGATAACCTGCAATGGGTTTGAATGCTGTATAAGTGATGATTATTATGCACATTTTTTCTCTTTGGGGTACCGGGTACACGCATCAACAAAAACTATTTACTCGGTGTAACTAACAGAGAGCGTCCTCGTGTATTGCATCGGATACTTTGCACGTTCCAACTTAACTGCTTTTCAGTGAGCTTTTAACTTTTTTGCCAACGTCGTGTGTTTTCGTTCGTTAATATACGGTACTTATTCGAAATTTCGATAGATTTTTTTCATACAAAATCCCATAATACCCTTGAGGCTTAGGTGAGTAAGCGTTTTGACATTTTCTATCAAATAGTTTCAGTTACAAGGTGAAATTTTTTTCAGACTGGTGAATAAATTTTAAGAATGATTTTCGTCAATTTTTGAAATACGATTTAATTTTTAGGTAAAATATTAAATATGTGTAGTTTTTTTATTTTATTTTTTTATTTGCTTTTTCATGATTTTCTAGTTGAAATGTAGAATTTTGAAAATTGATGAAAATCGGCGAACAATTCTGTAAAATTATGATAAAGAAGACGAATTAATTTTTTTAAAATTTAATAATCAAAATATTGCATTTTTTTTAGAAAATTGAACAATTACTGAAACATTTCTGTGTCGTCTTTTTTTTTTACTTGAAAATTTTTCTAAAAAATTTTTCGACGTTCTAAATTCGAGTATATTAATCCAGATAAGACGTTTCAATAAAATTGTCCTATCCTCAAGAGTATTAAAACCGTACCAAAAAACTAAACGTTTAAAAAAATTCTACCCATAACAATAAATCAAACCCCCCTCTTACAAGGGTTTTAAATACATGCTGTTTATCAGGTAACGTATTGCGAACGTAATAAAAGGATATCTAAACACCCACAAGAATCATATAAAGTAATAAATTCCTTGTCTAAATGCATATAAAAATGAACCGAAACCACAACTAACGTAGGTACGATAAAACAACCTCTTTTGGACGTTTCATCCGTTATACGTTCATTTTCACAGCGTAAAACATTTTTCTCCAAAAAGAATCAATCAAAGTTTACCGTACGCTGGTCACATAATGATTTCTTTTTCTATTTAATAAATACGATATATTGTTTCATTTTAGACCAATTGAAAAATTCCATAGGTTATCCTTGCGACTTTCAAAGTCTTTGAAACCTACCTGTAAGATAAATATCAAACTGAATCTTCCTTTACTCGATTTAATGAATTTTCTTTCCATTATATAAGGTTGTTGAACGCGAATGATAAATTTTTTCAATCCACATTGCGCTGTTCTTTTGCCAAAATTTACTTCTTTTTGTGACGTTGCAAAAATAATCATCCGAAGTGGTCATTTTGGAAACAAATTTATAGGCTTTTTGAAACCAACTTGTCAAGATTGAAGATTTTGATATGATATTTTTTCACAATTTTATGTAGGTTTAGGGTTGAAAGAATTTTCTAATATTTTTTTACTTTTTGATGCTTCGTCTCTTTTTTGTAAAAATTTAGCGTATAAATCATTTCCTGAAAACAGCATTCAAATTTGAATAAGAAGAACAAATGAAAAAAAAATTATAACACGGAAAAGAATTAAAAAAATTAAAGAGATAACCAATAATTTGACATAAAATCACGTTTTTGGAAGATTTTTGCTCTTTTTCATTTAAACGAAATTTATTTTCGAGTAATTTTTTGCTTTGTTATCAAGTTTGTTTTTATTGTAAGGAAGTTCTTAGCTATGTTTTTCGAATGGTGAGTGGAAATGTGTGAAACATCTGAGATTTTGATATAATCTAGTACATACCACTGAAAAAATCTTCATGTGCACCGGGTGCCCGTTTCCATTTTGAAGGGGCAGTGTTGTTCAAAAATTTTTTAATTTTTTCAAAACAATACATGGAACAGATGTAATTTCTTGAGAGGAACAAAACCAGTTATGTGGAAAATTTGCCTATCTTTGAAAATGAAGGCGCTACAAAGCTCTAAAAATAAGTTATTTTTGTATTTTTGAAGTTTAAGGCTTCATAGCTCCTTCATTTTCGAAAATAGGCAAATTTTTTAATTATTTTTTTGTTCCTTTCAAAAAGCTACTTATGTTTCTTGCATTGCCTTGAGGCAATTTTGCAATTTTCATGTCTCGCTAGTGCACCTTGCAAAATTGAGGAATGCAATACTTCTAACGTTAATTCTCCTTGGTCTAACTCCTTCAATTTCGAAGATAGGCATCCCAATGTGGTTAGAATTTTTTTCGCATTTTTAAAGTTTTATTCAATGCTGACGTTGGAAAAATTTTTAAATGCGGTGTTGTCAATTGATTTTTCTCATTAAAAATTAATTTTCAAAGCTACGTAGCTCCTTCATTTGCAAAGATAGGCACCCAGTGCACAAAAAGTATTTTGTTAGTGGTACTCGGTTGTATCCAAATTTCAAAGTACCTATTTCACAGGTTTCTTGAAACAACCTGTATGAAGTGACTAATTATTTATGAATTTATTTATTTTAAACAAATTAACGTTTCGGCATAAGGAACATTTAAAAAAAGATTATAAGAAAAATTTTAAAATTTTTAAAATCAGCTCTAGTGGAAATATTAGGTACATGTTTTTTTAAAATTTTGCTTCGAAGTTCAGAACTTGACAAACTCGGAATCCAACTTTGAGGTCTCTAAATTCTTCATGAATGTCACATAGGTACTGAACCAGAATTCCAGCTTTTCTTCAAAACAGCTCTTTTTTGTGTGCCATCAAAAACTAAAATTTTTGCGATTGATAAATAAATTTCAAATTCTTAAAATTTTTATAACTGATTTTCAATTACTCTTCAGTTATTTCGAGGCTCTTCTTGAACTGCTATTAGCCTATCACTTAAAGGCGAATGCAGTAATTTTGGTGATCTCATCTTTGGCGTGCTACAATTTGATAGGAGTTACTTGTAATTATTTAAAGAAAAATTGAAATCTGACGAAAGAATTGAATTTTGTACCAATGTGTGTGCTCAGAATGATGGGAAATTTTGCCCCAAATTCAATTCTTTCGTTAATCTGATTTCTACTGAAGCTATGAGTTACTTACCAGAGCAACCAAAAATTTGTATTACTTTCAGGGTCGTGAAACAGAACTTTTTTTATCATTTCGTTTTGTTGTCAATCAATTTTTTCGTTTTTTTTTGTTTTTTGTGAATTTCTTCATTTCATCACTGTCCATTTTTCGTTACGTTTAAAGAATTTCTTTTTTTTATTTTGTTTCGTTTTTTCAAAATGGTGGGAAATTTTTGTCTAAAAATTCGATTCTTTCATCAGATTTCAACTTTCTTTTGAAAGTTAAAAAATAAACATGCGAAAAAACAAAGTTCTAAAATTTTTAATGCGAATGTGAGGTGCCAAATATTTTTTATTTCTTCAATTTTTATTTCAATTTTGTAAAAAAAACGAAATTATTTTGTTGCTTGGTTTCATTATTTCCAAAATTTTAACGTTTTTTTTCTTTTGTTCAATTTTTTCGTTTTTCGTTTAGTTTTTTGTTCATTTGAGGTTTCGTTATTTCGTTTCGTTTTCCCCTAATTTTTTCGTTATTTTGTTATTTAGTTTCCTTACGTTTCAAAGGCCTGTTTTTTCCGTTGAAATATTTGTTTTAAAACCTGAAACTATGTGCTTTTTCAAAATCCAGCAAAAAATTGCAATTTGAGCAGAAAGAGGGTTGAAATTTAAGAGGGGAAGGGGTGTTGGGGCAAAAAAAGTGATTTTATGTCAAATTATCCCTTATTTTATCAAAATATGAAATTTTTTACAAATATGGGTATCAGGGTGGAGCGTGAAAAAAAACATTACTCAGATTTTGACCAAATTCAAGCAGGCGGTTTATATTTATATGGGGATGAACCATGGAAAATTTTGGACCCCTAGCTCAAAGGGGAACAGAGCTAGGGAACCTCAAAGTGGAGTAACTTTCGAAAAAAACGCTTTTTTTTTCTACTTTGGCACCTCGGGCACACCCCTAAAAAGTTGCGATTTGAGTTTCTATACCTACCCAAGCCACTGATCTCAAAATTGGACACCACTCTTTCTACCCTACCAGGGAGTTCAAAAGTTGCAGATTGGTGAAAAATCTAGATTTTTGATTTAAAAAAAATAAAAATACCATTCGCTTGGAACTACAACCGGACCTAAAGGCCTCCTATTGATCAAAAAAAATTATTTCGATTACAAAAATTGAAAAGTTTTTATTGCAGGATGACCAATTTTCAATTTTTGTAAAAAATTCCTTGTTAGTATGAAAAATTACGAAATTTTTGTTTTTTTAAATAAGAATCGAAGTTGGCCACAATGCAATAAAACCTTTTCAATTTTTGTAATCGAAATAATTTTTTTGGATCGATAGGAGCTCCTTAGGTCCGGTTTTGGTTCCACGCGAAGGGTATTTTATTTTTTTTTAAAAATCAAAAATCTTGATTTTTCACCAATTTGCAACTTTTGAACCCCCCCCCCCCCCCATTTTTTTTTAAAAATCAAAAATCTTTATTTTTCACCAATTTCCAATTTTTGAACCCCCCCCCCCCCGGTCGGGTAAGAAAAGTGGTATCCAATTTCGAGGTCAATGGCTTGGGTAGGAGTAGAAACTCAATCCAAAAAGGGCAAAAACAGCGTTTTTTTCGAAAGTTATCCCACTTTGAAGCCCCCTAGCTCCGTTCCCCCTTGAGCTAGGGGTCTAAAATTTTCCATTGTTCATCCCCATATAAATATGAACCACCTCCTTGAATTTGGTCAAAATCCCAGATGTTTTTTTTCGCACTCCACCGTAATGGGCGTTCAAAAGCTTAAATTTCATCTTCTTTTCCTACTTTTCAGTTATTTTTTCTGCCTGAAATATGTGTTTTCATAATTCATCGGTTTCATCAAGATGTCCTGATTACTCAAATTTTGTAACTTTTTAGCTAATAAGCTGAGAAATGTAATGTAAAAAATATTTCAGGTCGACCTACTAATTACCTCTTATCTTTTTTGCATTCGTCATAAAATACATATAATTTTATATGTTTAGGTATAATTTTTTAAATAGGTGCCTAGCAACGCATATTCGCGATTTTCTAATAAAATCCCAACTTATTTACGACGATAATAAAACCATATAATTCGATAGTTTCGTCCGTACAACATGGAGAATTAGTTGAAATTACACGTTATTGGGCGATTCGTTATCATTGTGAAAATGCCCCAGCCCCGAGTCCAAAATGGGTATAGATTTGGAAAGTAAAAGGGAAAGAAAAGTCTTATCAAACTAGACGCGTTAAAAAATAAGTTTTTAACTGGAGTTCTTGATTGAATTATTGATCAGAAAGCTCTATCGTTGTATTTCTTTTAAACTGTCTATATCATTTTAATGATCCAACTTTTCTCTAATTCAGATAAACAACATCAATAAAAATGAAAACGTTACGTAAAATATACGATACGTTTGGCTAAAAATTTTCGCCGGCAGTTTCCACCAAACCAACCATATCTGCCCCTGTTTAGTTGAATTTTCTATTCTTCATCATATGTGAACATTTTACGACTTGGTTGTTTCGGAATTGGTTATTTTACTCTCGGTCGCGGCACCGAAATTGCAACGTTGGAATATTTTAAATACGAGTGAAAATCTGACATTGAAAATTTTTTCCTCGCGTAGGCTTCGCGACTCGTTGGTGAAATTTTCATCACTTGGAATAATTTTTTGATCGTCGCGAGATTTCTCATGCCATAATTCATAATTTGTTCGCGTTTTTGTTTTTTGAAGAAAAATTTTACGCTTTGTCATCGAACAAACGTTCGTTAAAATTAGTTCTTTGGTCGGCTGCCTTGCTTCTCAGTTCTCTCTATTTCCACACCAAAAATTTCGCAATTTGTTTTGTTTGCTAAGAACTTTGTGTTGATGTTGCCGCTGCCGGGTTCCACAAATACCCGAAATTCTTGTCTCGCAGTTTCGCCGCGGTATACATGAAAAATAACCACACTCGAGGAACCGCGCAACATAAATTTCCTCAGCGAGTACATTTTGAATATGTAATTTTATATCGTTGAAAAAACAAATTGTACTTCAGTTTTATTAACAAAGGGCTTATTTGTGTAATATAATTTCCCCCATCGTCGCGTCGCCCAGTCTGGCGTGGTCTCGCGTCCTATATACCATACGAGATGCAAAATAAACGCGAGATATGATTCATTTATAAATAACAAATGCGAATGTTATCGTTTGCATATGCGATGCTGTGTAACACGAGGTAGTAATTTGAAAAAAAGGCCTCGTGCAAGTTTTCTCCTATTTTTTTTTTACACGATCAAGAGTATTGAACGATTGCATTAACACGTTTGTGTATAGGGATGATGTCGAAAGTTTTCAGCCAAGTGTGGAGCTGTATGGGTTTATTTTGCTGGAGTTTGTCTTTTTGACGTGTTTTCGTATGTGCGTGGTTATTTGAAAGTTTTCTAGTCCCTTTAAAAAATAAATAAGCAATTTTGTAATATCTCAAGTACGATAACTGTAGCTCGTGAAAATACAATAAAAAATTGTGAGGATTTGAAAATGATTTATGTGCGAAAGCATCGGGAAAGTTGCTCGAAATATGATTCGTATTTTGGTTAAAAATGTGATGAAAATTTTCAACAAATATTCAAAATCAATTAATATTATTCTAAAACTATTTGAAATGATGTAAAAGATAATTGCAGTGTCGTTTTTCGTAATGATTGACTAAAATGTTATAAAATCTATTGAAAAAATTATAAAATTTGTTTGAAAAATTAAAAAATTGTTCAAAAAATCATAAAAATACTTGAAAATGTACTATAAAATTGTTTTTAATTTATAAAAACATTTAAAAATAGTTGAAATGTGATAAAGATTGCTGAAATTTGTTGAAAAATGTTCAAAAATTCTTTAAAAATGTTTGAAATTCAAAAACAAATATTAAAAAGTGATTAAAATATGGTAGGAAAATTTGAATTTTTTCAAAATTTTATGCTCAAATGTAAAACCAATACGCCTAAAATTTCAAAAATCAACACCAAAATTGCTAATGAGATGACGACCCAAATGAAATTATAAAAATTCTTACCCTTTTACAAAAAAAAAACAATTTATTTAATCCCCCAAACACTGGTGGACATAATAATTTCAGGAATTACAAACGTTCAGCATTAAATTTTTTTAAAAAGTTTTTAAACAAATTTTGTAAAATATTTTGTTACAGTTTCAGATGTGTTTTGATAACTTTATCATTTTTAATGATTTTGATGGAATACGTTTTTTGAACATCTTGAACGGTTTTTATCCCATTTTATTGATTTTTTTGTTAAAATTTGCATAATTTTATACCATTACCATATTTTTTTTGTCACATTTTGGTTCCGATTTTTTTTCCTATTTCGAACGTTTTGCTTTTTAATTAATTTTTTTAAAAAGAATTCTGAAAAATTAATAATATTTTTAAGAAGTTTTGGAAAGTTTTCAACAATTTTTGTCAAATTTTTCACAATTTTCATTTTACATTCTCTTTTTGAAAAAATACCTAACATTGGCCTGACTTTTAGAAGTTTCTTTCAATAAGAATTTACAAAACTTATAAAAAACGATTTCTTCAACTTTTTCATAATATTTTAATGATCCACTTATTTTTTCATTTTTCAACATTTCTGTAATTACGCCAAAATGTATTTTCTATTTTTTTCCTGGTCTTTGATTTCAGTTTTTTTGGACTCCCCCCCCCCTCCCCCAGGGTGGCTCTTATTTTCAAATTTCAATTTTTTTTGATTCCACCCTCCTCCAAATTGCTTCCATATCATTCATTAAAATTCACATATCTCAATGAAGCGAAGAAGTTAGGCACACTGTTAGAGCTGCGCAGGCGCAGCTCTCTAGTTTTAAATTTAGTTTTGAATTTTTAATTACA
>FIZU01048150.1:0-10121 GCA_900064475.1 Pseudococcus longispinus
AAAAGATGCATAAAAAAGGTCATATACAGTTTTCATTTTTGTGAACCGGTTTTCAAGATATTTGCGATGATAGTTTATTTTTTTTCAAAATTTTAAATTTCGCCTCAAATATTCCTCTGAAGGTCAATTTTTTTGATTGTTCAAGATTTATTATGAAATGAACAGTGAAAAAATCAGGTTTTCTAACGCATTTGCTGCGTTACGAGTTTTTTTTTTGTAATGTCACAACCTTACAGCATAAATTTTGTGAATGACAATTGTTGCTTCAAATTTTTTAGTCCTTTCAAAAATTGAGATTTCTCCGGAGCAATTCCTTACTGTGTTAAGGGTTCATGGAATAGAATGAAATTGCAAAGGTGGGTGTGCTGGTAATTCTACAAGTCAACTTCCTCAAGTCATAATTGCTTTAATTGGTAATTATGAAGCAACAATCTACTGTTCCCCAAAATAAAATATGTATTTTTCCACTATTTTAATTTAAAATTTGAACATCGAATTTCCAGATAAGTAAATATATACTCCTAAAATAACTCTCATTTGGAAATCTTCCTACGATTCGATTTATTCGATAAGCAAACTCGGCGAAAACTATTTTCAAAAAACGTCTAAACAAAAGCAAACCTCCGCAAAAACAATACAAGAAAACTCGAAGAAAAAAAAAAGCAAGAAAAAGAATCGACGAATCATTAAAAATATTTATTCGTCAATTACTCTCGCTCGTATACTTATTTTGTAAACACGCGGGAAAAAATCCAATCATTAAAAAAACACAAAAAATTTACGCTATCGATTTCTTTTTTCGTACAAAGCAAACAGAGAGATAGGTACCATTAAAGCCATCGAATTTATTCTTTCCACATTTTACGGGTCATCGGACAATAAAATTATAGAGGAAACGCCATTAATTACATTTTTATAACTATTTTAAAATATATCCAAAAGAATACGACGCTTTAGCGAACTCGTAAATCTATAACACAATTTATTAATTAACAGCGAAAAAATATTGCCCACGCTTTTATCACGTATTTCGAACGAGACGGCGATAAAAATTATATTTTAATGGTTTATTATTTCATCCAACAATAAAATTTCGATAACTTTACCAAAACGTGTTGGTGTTAGATTATCTCAAACGCTCTGTTATAGTCGTTTACTCGAAAATAAAATTTGACCGAGAAAATTACAAAGCATAAACTAAATTAGGAAAAGAAATGCGACGAAAATTCATCCGAGAAAAAATTCAAAACATACGAAAAAAGCCCACAGATACATTTTCGAGAAAAAACATTTCGAGTAAAATTTTAAAACCAGATTATTGCTAGTAAAATGTGTTTTTTCCTCCAAGTTACATCAGTACCTTGGTAGATAAGTTTTTCCAGCGTTTGAAAAAATGTTTGTTTTATGTCTAAAAACCGAGTTCGCGTTGGAAAAAAAGGAGTAAAATAAAACGCCATGGAAATTAGCAGATGTTGAACAAAAATACGTGTACATTTTCCTCTCTAGAAAATTGTTCCATAAACAAGATACTTTATACAACTCGGCAATAATAAAATTTCTCCAAAAAATTACTCGAGTTGCAAAAGTAAGTATTATCTACAAATAGAATTAAATACCATCATTTTGTTGAAACAATAGAGGATTAATTTCACTAATTAGAGCATCCATTCAAATATCTCGACACGTCTCTTTATTCGAATTTACTTTTTTTTTTGAAAAAAAAAGATTTCCAGCAGGAAAAATCAAATACAATTACAAACCTAGATTTTCCTTGTAAAGCACGATTTTTTTCCTTTTCAAAACTATTTCCCTTCACTCCTCACATTGCCTAGTTCGCCTTAAACGTTAAGTGGTGGTATAAGCCATGTCATTCATACGATATCCAATACCTTCATTAAGAATAAAAGCTAAATTATCGTAATCATTAGATACACAACGCAGGTACGTACGTATTCTGTGGTTTTAGAATTTCATACGAGTTCTCGGTACAACGCTAAGCGAGTAAAATACCCGGAGACGGAAATAATACGATGCAATTTTTATCCCTTATTTCTTCGTCGAGTACATACTAAGAATCAAGTTACCCTTCACGAACACGAATAAACATCTTTAAGGTATTTTATAAACGAATTTACGCGGGTAATTTTGTAAAACACAAAGCTCGACAAATTCCATTTTTTCTCTCCCTTTTTCACATAAATAAGTTGCCAAATTTGCTCCCTTATACAATCTCGCAGACGCGTCGCGAGAGGTTTTCATTTTGGAAAAAATTTAATAATATAAAAAAAAAAGATTAAACGGTTAATTCCGGTACTTTCCGGAAATTCAATTCTGTTTGAAAAATATAACTCGGCGCAGATTGCCGGCGCTTGGAATTTTACTTGGAAAATTTAACATTACGTCGTAAATAGCGGTAATATAATTTGAGTTGACGTGCGACTTTGCGCGCTCCTTCGTTACCCCATCGAGTCGAGCTTGCCCATTCCTCTTTTCTCCTTCCTTCCGCGCTGGTTTAAAAAGACGGTACAGCTTGTCAGATAACTGACAAAGAGACGAGTTTAAGTTGCGTAATGAAAGAAATGTCGACTCTTTCTCTATTGGGAGTACGAAAAATAATTGTTCGGTGTTGTTTCCTTATTCATCTCTTTTATTACGGGCGAAAGGGGTGTGCAAGAGGGAGAAACGGAGTTATTTTGTTATTTAATAAGCTGTAATTTCAGATTGACTGAGTGTTCGGTTTGCTTATGGCTAATTTTTTAACCGGAAGTTGTGAATTTCGTTTTTTTTTTAGTTCGAAATTCGATACGTTTATTCAATGAACGTGACTGAATCGCTTATTTTTCGATATTATTCCGATTACGTGTCCGGAAGGTACGTAAATTTACCCTGCAATAAGAGAATTACCTCAAATCTGCGACTGTTACTTCGAAATAACCAAAATTATCATCAAATGTATATTATTTCGCTGAATTACCGGTAATTACCCGTATTACAATAACCATTCGAGTATAACTAACCTTAATTACCGTTGATTTTCTACAGCCAAATGACTCTAAGAGTCTAAATTACCCTCTAATATGACCTATTATTCATGAATACCCTCCTTTTTAATGTAATTATCTAGAAATGTCACCTAAGAGCGTAATTACCATTAATTTTGTAATAATTTTATCGTAATTACCCATAATTACCAAATATCTTATGTAATTACCAATCTTCTGATGAACTTACCGGGTAATTACCGATCACTCGCCGCATTTTTTACCAACATCATTTCCCAAATTGACCGTAATTACTCTTGGTTTGAGACAAAAGTTTTATACCTACCACAAACCTGCTTATTCACTCGTAATAACCATTGTATTCCGTACTTACAAGTAATTACTCATCATCAGACAGTCAACAAAGAATCGTGATTGATTTTGTAACGACTTTGTACGTAATTACCCATAATTACCTCTCAGAATCTGTAATTACCCTAATTACTAACTGAATTACCCGTAATTACGCAATATTACCTATGATATGAAAGTTCACGAATACCAATTACTTTTGCAAGTCCAATTTCAGCAATTTCCCCCAAAAAATCTCGTAATTACACGTATTTACATGTAATTACCAGTAACTACAGATTAAAATTCCTGTAATTACGGTAATTACCGTAAATATTTGTTGAATTACCTGTAATTACCGAAATTACTTGCTGAATTACCTGAAATTATAGTAATTACTAGCCAAATTACAATAATTACTCTTTGAATTTCCAGTAATTACCGTAATTACTCATTGAATTAAATGTAAATACCACGATTACTCGTTGAATATCTGCTAATTACCATAATTACTCACCAAATTTTCTGTAATTACCATAATTACTCATCGAATTTCCTAATTACCGTAATTACTCATAGAATTTCCAGTAATTATAGTCATTACTCATCGAATTACCTGTAATTACCGAAATTATTCGTTGAATTACCTGTGTTCACCACTATTTCTTGTTGAAATACGACAAATACAGGTGATTCAATGAGTAATTATGATGATTACAGGTAAATCAAAGAGTAATTATAATGAGTAATTACAATAACTTCAGGTAATTCGATGAGTATTACGGTAATTTCAGGTAATTTGATGGGTAATTACGGTAATTCAACCCGTAATATCGTTAATTACAGGTAATTCAGAAAGTAGTTGCGGTAATTACAAGTAATTCAATGAGCTATTACGAGAATTACAAGAAATTCAATACGTAATTGTGGCAATCAGAGGTAATTCAATGGGTAATTACAGTGTTCACAAATAATTCGGCAAGTAATTATGGTAAATACATATAATTCAACAAGTCATTAGGGTAATGGTAGGTAAGTCAAAGCGTAATTATGGTAATTACAGATAATTTGATGAGTAATTATGGTAATTACAAGTAATTCGATAAGTAATTACCGTAATTACAGGTAATTCAGCAAATAGTTGCGGTAATTACAAGTAATTCGATGAGTAATTACCGTAATTACAGGTAATTCAGCAAATAGTTGCGGTAATTACAAGTAATTCGATAAGTAATTACCGTAATTACAGGTAATTCAGCAAATAGTTGCGGTAATTACAAGTAATTCGATGAGTAATTACCGTAATTACAGGTAATTCAGCAAATAGTTGCGGTAATTACAAGTAATTCGATAAGTAATTGCCGTAATTACAGGTAATTCAGCAAGTACCTGCGTTAATTACGGTAATTACCAGAAATTTAACATGTAATTGTGGTAATTACAGGTAATTCGATAAATAATTACGGTAATTTCAAATAATTCAACGAGTAATTACGGTAATTACGGGTAATTCAAACTGCTATTATGGTAAATACTGGAAACTCGATGAGTAATTGAGGTAATAACGAATAATTATTGATTACAATTACTGAAATTACTGTAATTACTTATTGAATTACCCGTATTTATCATAATTGTTGCCTGAATTACTGGTAATTAATAATGACATGTTATTACCTATCGTATGAAAGTACTCAGATTCCAATTTTCAAAGCAACTTCAGCCAATTTTTTATCAGAATCTATCGTAATTACCCGAAATTACGCGCAACTATCGTAATAAACCTCATCCTGACGTAATTTGCCAGTAATTACTCTCTTTTCAACTTGCTACCCTTACTGTAGGTAGAAGACTTAGAATAGGTATGGAGAATAATAGAACAACATAAAATTAGAAAGGAGAACAGGCAAAATAATATGAAAGAAGGAAAAATGAAGAAAAAATACGTAAATAAACTTAGCTAAAAGCTTAACTCAGCATGAAAATGGTCGAAAATATCAGGAAAATTCTAATATGAAACAACGATTGTTTAGAATATCGATGAAAATTCGTGATTTCCGTAATTTTTATCAATCAAACAAACCACCTTGGTTTTTCTCAATTACCTTTTCGTACGTAAATTTCAATCCTCCTCCTTGCACAATTCAAAGATGTAACCCCTTATACAACGCAGAACATCTTTGATACATTGACATTAATATAATTGAATAAAAACCAAAGGGGAGAGAAAAAAAAAAAGTAAAAAGTAAAAGAGAAAAAATAGTTACGTTTCGTTTTCCATTCACGTATTAATGCAATTTATTCTCGTTAAGGGACTTTTACCATGAAGAAAGCTGCACCGGCAAGGAGAAAAAATACCCATAAAGTAAAGAAAAACCATAAAAAATAATTTTCAAAGCAGAGAAGAAAATACACAAGATGGAATTATTTCGAAACGTTGTTCACAAAACCAAAAAAAAAAACACGTAATTTCGCGCGCCTTTTTTTCGCATCCGAAGCGACGCGACATCGTCAAGATACAAAATTATACAACTCGAACGATAAAAATGTAAAAGACATTGACCTTTGCAAAGTTACCACGGTTTAATAATATCACGAATTGTTAAACGATACGCTAAACTTTGCAGCTATAAAGAAGCCCGAGGTAATTTCAACGTTTCGACGGATTTCGCGACAAAGTTGGTACCTTAATTCGCAAAAACTGCCACATATTGGGACGATAAAGACGGAAACCTGGCGAGAGGAAATTTTTACACGGAATTTACGCTTTACTTTGAAATTTAATTAGTCATTTGCGACACAATTTTCATCAACTTCAACTGTAACGACCATGCCCTTAAACAAATGTTGAATTAAGAGCTAGAAATCTTTTACGTTGCTTTGGTTTGCATATTTTGTAGTATTTCTTTTTGCCTCTCTCTTTCTGAAGTCCCCCTCCACCCTTCGAAAAATACCACTGTCGAAGAAATTTTCGTATTCAAACTTCTGATCGTTCAACCTTCACTTGTGATTTAAAATCACCAAAACCAAACACGTAATTTAATCTCGTCAGGAAAAAAGTAGGGTTCAAATGAAGAAATAAGTTGGAAAAGATATAACAAACCACCTCAAGGTAAATCGAAAGACGACTTTTAACAACGTAAATAGGCAATAAAATATAAAAGGATTTCCACCAATTTGAAATTTTTTCAAAGTATAAAGTAATAAAAAATAATTGGCAAACGTTTTCTGTATCGAGTTACAATTTCTTTCGATAAATCAATTATTTCACCATCGAGCTTATCAAAGCCCTGTGTTATTCTATTTCAAGAGAAAAGAGAAAAAGACTTTATAATGTAACAAAACGATCATTAAAAATTACTTTTTTTAAGCCCATCACCAATTCTCGATTCCAATTTTCTTTCGACTTTGACACATGAAACTTGCCAACATTACGAATTTACACAATTTCGAATAAAAAAAAAAACTTAGACAAATTTCCCAGAAAGGTACATCTTCAAACTACGTTACAACTTTCAATCTTGTGGCAAAAATGTATTATTAAATGCTAAACTCCAATAAGAAAAAGGTTAGGACACGAGTTTCGAATTACTATAGAAACCTTATACCACACACAAACCTGCAGTCGGTGAAATATCGAGTAATTAAGTTTTACAATTTGGCATTTTTGCCAAAAATTTCCAACTTTACAAGTTCGTATTCGAAGTGGGAAGGTAGGTAAGTTTCAGAGGGAATTTTGTAATTATAACTACATGTACATAAATTGGTTGACTTACCGATGAAAAAAATAATTAGTTCGATTTTCCAACGTATCAGCGTCATATTCAAGATCTTGTTCTTTTCAAAGCCGGTAATCCAGCCGGAAATTTATGTTCTTCATTTCAATTGATCTGAAACAAAAAGAAAAATTGTGTGTTAATTAGCTGCCGTTTGATAGTAAAATAATAAGGAAAGTTGAATAATAATTTAAAGAATAAAAATTCAATTTTTGATCAAATTTTTGTTCATAATCTTTCATTTTAACGTAATTCAACTCGATTATGCCATAATTGCACACAAGAACGCATTTCAAGTTGCCTCAATCCACCAAAGAATCCACGATCTTGGTCGAGAATCGTGCTTCACGCGAAAATTGCTGGCAAACTGGTAAAAAATTTAAATAACTCGCAATTAAAATCGGGTTCGGCTCAGTCGGTCCATAGAGTAATTCAATTTCCATAGAATGTGTACGCGAAAAAGATGCAAACGCCGATTCACGCGGTTAACCGTGGTGTAAAAAATACCAGGCAAAAAAAAAATTAATAAAAGGGACAGCAGAAAAATTTATTCGCAGTTTCGAAAAGACCCTTAACTCTCATTATTATTCCTGACCAAGAGCCAGATACCGTTGTTTTATCAGTTCGAAGTGAAAAGAAAAATAATACCTTTGCGATAAGAGAGGACACCCTTACGACTATTTAGCATACTAATACCTTTAAAACCTTTTTTTCAACTAAAATTTTAATCTCGAAAGAGAAATATTTAAAAGTACACTATTAGCGGTTAATTAAAAATTCGAGTGTTAAATCAACGTCCTCGAGATGTGAAATGTTTACACAAGGCGTTCGTCACATCGGTGTGTGATTTTCTTTCTATTTTATTTTTTCAATTACCTACCGATTTGATTTTATTTTTCACTCTCTCAAAGGCGCGAAGAAAAAACAATTGTAAAATATCCTACGAACGGTTCCAGAGAGAGAGAAAAAAGCTCGTGTTGTGGCGTTTCTACTAATTGCAATTCCAGGTTCCATAAATTTTAAAACGTTTTCTACCCTTATTTCCTGTTCACGTTCTACATTTATTCGGTGGTTAAAGTTTTTATCAGTTTTACATACTTAATAGCCTATTCGGTAGGCTTTTAAACGATACTTGTCACATGCAGATTTACATCTAGCTTGTGAGCTCGTTCTTGTTCAAAAATCGACAAAAGCTCGACGTGTTTTTTATTCAACAACGAGCCCGATCTGGCCCTTTTTATTTAATGCGAGTTGTGTTCGAATTCGCCTTTGTGCCGAGGCTGATTAAAATTTCTATGTTTTTCAATACCTACTCGAAGTTTCCACTTTAATGGTGAGAAAAAAAATTGGAAAATTTTCAACCGTGATCCTGCTTTGTGCGTGGAAAGTGCGAAAAGGCCGGGATTTTTGAGCTGTTTTGAAACGAGTTTTGGATAATATTAGTTTATTTTGTGCAATTGGATCAACTTCTTGGTGCTTGACCAAAATTTTAAGAAAGGTTAGAAATTTTATTAGTATAGAAACGTGCAAAAAAGTCACGAAATTCCAACCCGAAAATCTGTAACGCTGACTTTTAGACATTTTGTTAGACTTTTTTGAATTTGGAAAAATTTTCAGATTTTCATTGCCTTTTTGGACTTGGAAAACTTCAAAGATAATGCTGTCTTTTAGACATTTTCTCAGACAAACAATTTAGAATTTTTGAACTGGGAAAATTTTTAGAAATCAGAGTAAAACTTTACGAAATTTTGTCAGGCAGACTTCTTCGACTTGAAAAATTTCAAAGGTCACGCTGAATTTCAGACATTTTATCAAACTTTTTTGGATTTGGAAAATTTTTAAGAATTCAGATGAATTTTTGAACTTGGGAAATTTCAAGAAAAGTTGAAATCAGAATATTGTCAGACAGCTTTTTATTTAACTGTGAATTTTAGACATTTTTTGAGATTTTTTTGAACTTGCTGACTTTTAGAAATTTTGTCAGAGTTTTTGGGCTTGAAAAATTTTCAAATTTTCATTCACTTTTGGTCTTGGAAAATTTCAGAGATCATGATGATTTTTAGATATTTTGTCAGGCAAACAATTTAGAATTTTTGAACTTAAAAAAGTTTAAAAATCAAACTATTTTAGACTTTCTGGAATTGAAAAATTTTTCAGATTTCAAACGATTTTTTGTACTGGGAAAATTTCAGAAATTTTGACTTTTTCAATTTTGAAAAATTTTACAAAGGGTCAGTTGACTTTTGAACTTAAAAAAATTTAGATTTATTAAAAATTTGACTTTTAGACATTTCAAGAGACATGATAACATCGTATCCGACTCTTAGAACTTACAATTAAATAAAGTCAGACATTATGTCTGATTTTGACATAGCAGAAAGAGCAAAAGCATTCCTATGTTTGATAATTTCATGGATAGTACGGAAATAGAAGTGATGAGGGGTTGAGGAGAGGGGGCTTTTTCATCATTGTGGCCGAGAGATGTTCCAACGGTTAGAAAACGGCTGCTTTTCTCGTTCAATTTGAATAGTAAATTCAGATTCATATTAATTTTTGCATACAGAGAACATTCAATTTCTACATTTTGCATAATAGAAGTTGAATCTATATAAATTTTGATTCGCTTGAAAATAATTTAAAAATTTCTTGAAGCTAATTGAATAAATTGATTTTCTCATGAATAATGACACCAAGAAACCTTCCAATACTGAATTTAGACTCAATCAACTCAGAAATTCGCAGATGAAAAACACAAATTTTCTATATTTTGGACAATTTTTTCTTGGAAAAATTTTCAGATTTCCTAGACATTTTGTCAGATTTGTCCATTTTTTTGGTCCATTTTTGTCACACTTTTTTGGACTTGGAAAAATTTTCAGATTTTCACTGACTTTCCGAAATTGGAAAAATTTAGAGATAATGCTTACTTTTATATTAAGATATTTTTTTAATTTAAAGATTTGACTTTCAAACATTTTGTCAGACTTTTTTGGATTTAAAAAAGATAAGACAT
>FIZU01048153.1:0-13417 GCA_900064475.1 Pseudococcus longispinus
TTGGATTTAAAAAAGATAAGACATATCCATGTACCAATATGTCCGCTTGAAGAGTTGATCTATCTTCTTTCTAAGTTCAATTATCTCTAAAAATTTCTTCAAGTGCAAAAAAGTCTGACATTTTTCCTAAAAATGGTTGAGAAATATTATAATACCACGAAAACCGTTTTTATGAATGGGGAATGAAGGAGGGGGGTGTCAGAAAAATTTTAAAGATACATTTTGGCGTCGCGAAATTTTATTACATTGATGAGTGATAGATTTAGGGATTCTTGGAGGGAGGGGGATGTTTGAGTTCTGAGACTTCAAATTTTCCAACTTTTCTGTGAGACTTTTTCCAACTTTTTTTTGATAATTTTACCAACTCTTATCGAGAGGTCAATAAAATTTAGAAAATGTAATTAAAATTATCCCAGTTATTCAAGGGGAGGAAGGTGACGATAAAAAATGTGATTTAATGTAAAATTAGAAAATATGCCTATTATTTTATTTAAATCAGAGAATTTATAATGAGCCTAAGTGAAGGGAAGACAAAAATTTTATATACCTATTTGTGCCAATTTTCAGATTTCAAAAAGTTCACCAATTTTTCTCAAATTTTGCCAACATTTTTCAACTTTTGGCCAATTTACTCAACTTTTCTACTTTTTCAAAATATTGGAGGTCTCGTAAACCCCCTCAACCCCAGTTAAATTCATATCTGCTCTTTTTGGACTTGGAAAATTTCAAAAAGTGGTTCCAACATTGTAAAAATCGATAAAACTTTGTCAAAAAATCATAAAAATTAATGAAATGGTCAAAAGTTTCATAAAAATCAGCTGAAATATAATAAAAAATTTTCAAAATGTAGTAAAATTACTTGGGATTATCATGAAAATTGGCGAACAAGTCGTAGAAATAGTGGCAAAATAATGAAAACGATCGAAAATCTTGTAAAAAATCTTAAACTTATCCCAAAAAACGTTTAAAACATGAAAAAAAGTATCAAAAAATTATGTAAATTGTAAAAAATGTTCTTAAAATTGTCAAAATGTTATAGAAAATCAGTAAAAATATTGTAAAAACGGTTCAAAGACCATGAAAATCATCGATAATTTCGTAAAAATTCATGAAATTGCGACAAAAATTCGTAAAAATGTCGTAAAAATTGCCAAAAAATCATGAAAACTGTCGGAAATTTCGTAAAAAAGGTTAAAATTTATACAAAAATTTGTAATGTGAAAGAAATCATCAAAAGAACATGAAAGTCGTTGAAAATGTTATAATAGTCGACATTTTTTCAAAAATCAAAAAGAAATACTGTAAAAACGGTAGAAAAAACTCATGAAAACTATCCAAAGTTTTGTATAAACTGTTATTTAATCTTCACTTTTTCCAAAATTTTCATGATTTTTTTAAAACATTTTTGTATCATTTTTACTGGCGTCTATGAAAATTTTTAACATTACAACTTTTTCGTGGCATTTCAAGCACTTTTATAGCATTTTTCAACGATTTTTGAGAATATCGTCACAATTTTGACGAAATTTTCGATACTTTTCATGATTTTTTTAACCTTTTCAATGAAATTTTTATTTTTATGCGAATTCAAGAAATTTCAACAGAAATCTTGATAGTTTTCATGATCTTTTGAATGTTACGATATTCAAACTGGTTTTTATGAGAATCATGACAATTTTAATTGGTAACTATTTCTGCTTCTATAGTTTTCTAAATTTTTTGGAAGGACTAGATAAGATGAATCACAATTTTTTTGAAAATTTACCTGGAATTTTTCAATTTTGAAACTCGAAATTCATGAAAAAAGTAATTTTGAATGAAAATGAAACTGGGTCATTTTGATTTGATCCTTTTTCTGCGTGAGATTTTGAATTTCAAAAAGTCTTTGAAATTTTCTTCTAACCCCATCATGAAGATTACATTCGCATGAAAGTTGTTGAAAAGTAAACATCAGTTTCCTCTCAAGCACGAAAGGGTTAAGCATGATTTCTATACAAATATCAATAATCTTCGACACTTAAAACTCAACAGACACCTATTGACCCATCTTCTTTGCAACACTTCAATCCCCCAATCCGAGTTGAAGAAAAATCAGAAATTCGGCCATATTTCCTCGATCCACGTCCACACATCCACTCGTCGACAGAATCATTGGCCGGTATTTAGAATGAGATTAAAATTCTTCGTACGGCGCGAATTATAACATTACACTATAGTCGCACAACACAAATAAACATACGAACAATCGTCGTCCACTATGACGTGAGTAGAAATACGCTCTCTTCGGCGACGCGACGCTCTTTCTATCTTTCTCTTCAGTTTTCTTCTCTGTCTTGCTTACAGCAATCCTTGATACTGAAATAATGAACTTGACTGCGTGGACCAGTCGACCGTACGTATTCGACACGACGTCGCGTCGTGATCGTTTAATCGCACGGATAGAAAAATTTTTCAACGTTTTACGACTCGGAGGGTTTTTTAACCCCGCAATGATGTCCAGACATATATGACCTTGGTGAGATGTGCGCACCGTGAGATGGCGATAATAATTGGATTAGTAGCGTGTGGTAATTTAGCCGAAACAAAATGAGGCAAAATTGAAAAAATAACGTAGGAGGATTGTTTTCCATTTTATTGTTTCTAAAATTCGTGTTTTTAAAAAAATTTTCGTCGTCGTTGTCACAACAATGTTGCGATGTGTGAAGGTGTTGAATAATAATTAGGTAACTAAGGTACCTATAGTGTTTGTATCTTCCTAAAAAGTGCATTATTTCGCTATTTAACTGTAAATGAAATAAATGACCTTCGAGTCGAAAATTGCATAAACAGATCAATTTTTATACTAATGAATGGCCATAATGAAAATTCTTCACGATGAAATTCGAAAGATCTGAAATTGAATTGTCAACTTGAATCCAAACTTTCAATCATGATCACTTTTTTTTCAATTTTTTTCAAAAAATCGTGTCGTTCTTTATCGTTATCTTTTTCAGCACCCAAACAAATTACCTAAACAATCGCAAAATATTCCAATATAAGAAGAAATATTTTGACTTCGGTATCAAAAATCGATCCACTAGCACTAGGAACTTATGATTTCACCACGAAACACGATAGTCTCAGTCATTCTCGAACTCGGTATAAAAAAAACGAACAATCGACTGACAATCACACAGAGAGAAGACGAAGGGCAGAGTATATCGGTTTCATTCATAATACGTACTTTCCTATACCTATTTGGACGTCGCGTCGCCACAGTCGTTCTGGCAAACCGTCCTTAACGAGAGCGAGGTTTAATTTATTAAACCACTTAATGAAATTAAACTTAATAACGTGATCTCGTAATGAATGAAGTTGCTTCACTCGCGAGCTCAAATTTATTACCGGTTTCATTTACCGTCGTATCGGAAGACAGAAGAAGGCGACGCGACGAGACGTCCACCATCGGTTTATATTTCAGATATCATCGCAGAAATTCAATACATTTAGAACGAAGACTTAATGGCGATGATACAACGAGCCATCAAAAGGGAAAAGGATAACACGTTAATGACAACCCATAAAAAGAAAATTCCTCTCGATTATTCGACGTAGTACGTCGTAATTAAAATAGGTCAATTACATCGAGTAGATATTTTTAGCTTTATAAACGATGTTTCATACATGCGAAAAAAATTATTCATTCAAAATGTGGCACCTATAACACATCTATCTATTTACGTTTATATTATTTCAAATTTTACATCAATTTTTTTATACTGGAAAATTAAAATAGTGGAATAGAAATGTGATTTGCCCACTTTACAAATTGGAGTTTGTCTTATCTTTCGAACGTACGACGTAAGAGGAAAAAATTTACAAGAACGAGATTCTCAAAACATTAAGAATCCATAATAATACCAAAAGTTTTTTTTTCAAGTGGAAATTTGTAAGAAAAACGATAAAATCTTTTTAAACGAGTACAAAAGCAAGTTTTGGACAGCTTTCGAGGAAGTTTTTCCTTCCAGCACAAAATCTTCTGGTTTGAGGAAAAGGTATCTTTTAGATTTTGTACGATAATATCTCCAAAGAATAGAAGTAAATCGATAAAAAAAACACCAACTTCTTAGAAATTAAACAAAACCAGTAAATTACCTGAGAAAAATGCTGTTCCCAAAATTGTAACAAACTAAGCTGAAATTATGAAAATATCACATGAAGACTTCAAAAAAAAAGGAATGCCATTATGCCACTATAAACTGTAGAAGAAATTTTTTTAATGAAAAGATTATATAAATAGTGGGAAACTTGGTTTCGCAATTGCAAGAAAATGATTAAATTGACATGAAAATTTTTCAAAAAAGCACATTTAAAATCAAATAAAACATTTAGAATGGCTAACAAAATTTCCAAATTAAAATGTTAAATTTTTTACAAATTTTGTACGAATTTCGAAATTATAATTTTCAAGTACCCCCTCCCCCGAGGATGATTTCCGTTTTAGCACAATTAAGTACTTAAATTCCCAAAAAAATCAGTGCCCAAAATTAACAAGATCGAAGAAAGTTTTTTCGAAAGAATCGCCAAATAAACGAGATAATATTGGATCCTGATTTATTCATTTTTTTCACTTTGAGAGATAAATCGGGAGAAAATGAAATTTTTTATGACTTTTGAACGAAGAAGAAAAATTTTTGAGTGAAATGCACGACCAGCGATGCCAACCCTCAAGATTTTATATGCCTTTACAAGATTTTCTCAAGATTTCAAGATTTCAATATTCTCAAGATATTTCAAAAAATCTCAAGATTTTTCAAATTTTCTCAAGATTTATTCAATTTTACGAAATTACGACGAAATTACTTGGAAATTACCCGCTTTTTTATTTTAAATTTATCACGTTTTTTTTGATTTTATTGTTTTAATGTTTTATCACGTTTCTTACTTTAAATTTAACAAGTTTTTC
Organism: Pseudococcus longispinus; assembly: GCA_900064475.1. Classification (NCBI taxonomy): domain Eukaryota; kingdom Metazoa; phylum Arthropoda; class Insecta; order Hemiptera; family Pseudococcidae; genus Pseudococcus; species Pseudococcus longispinus. The sequence goes on from FIZU01048153.1 coordinate 4,946, forward strand.
TAGATCTTACTGTGATAGCATTTTTTCACATTTGAAAAAAATGCATCATCTTTTTTTTTAATTTATCAAGTTTTCGTTGTATTAAAATGAACAAAAGTTGAAATTATGTCAAAAAAATGTTTGCTTTTTTTCAAAAAGACAGTAATTGTACAAATTTACGACTCCAAAACTTGAATTATTGAAAACAATGTGAAAATCTTTTTAAAACGATACCCATATTGCAAAATTAAAAATCTCAAGATTTTCTAAGAAGGCGGTTGGCGACACTGCCAGGACTTAGCACCACGGCATTGCAAAAACTGCTCGTAATATTCCAAAAATAATCGAAAATTTGAAAAACTTGGTCAAAATTTCATATGAATAACGCAAAAGTTGATAAAATTCCATTAAAATTATATAAAATTCAGAAAAAATTGAATAAAATCCAAGAAAAACTATTAAATTTAATCTGATAAAAGTTGATAAAGTACACAATAAAAAATTGCTGGATCCCTCTGAAATTCCATTAAAATAAGTAAAACCATCAATAAAATTCTGTAAAATACTGAAAAAATAAATAAAATATTCGGGGTGTCTAACAAAATTTCCAAATCGATCTGCAGAATTTTTCAAGACCATCGGAAAAATATTCCCCAAGTCCTCCTCACCCTTCCTTATAAAAACAATTTGGACTCTGGAAGAAAAATAATAAAATTCTAAAAAAAAAACATTACACAAAATAAACAAGTTTAAAGAAAATTTTTTGAAAGAATCACTAACTCAAAATAAAAATGCAACTCAATTTTTTCATTTTTTTCACTTCAAGTGATAACTTGGAAAAAATGAATTTTTAATGAATTTTCAACGAGAAATGCAGGACTTTTGAGCCAAATGCAAAACTTTTTCACCACTTTTTCGATTTTCAGCACCGGTTAGACATCTTGATATATCAAAAAATGTTCCCAATATTGTAAAAATTATTAAAAATTTGAAAGAACATATTGAAATTTTATAAATTATGAATAAAATTAACATAGAAGTCACTAAAATGTCATTAAAAGGATGTAAAATTCAGAAAAAATTGAGTAAAATCGAAAAAAAAAACGATTAAATTTTCATGAAGATACCACAAAAATTAATAACAATATAACAGCTACATAAAATATCACAAAAATTTCTCAAAACGTCATAAAAATCGTTTTAGACACGAGAAGAAAATTAAATTCTAATAAAAATTCATAAACAGAAGTAAATTTCTACAAACAATCAATAAAATCTAGAAAAGTACTGAAAAACTGATAAAATGCCAGAAAAATACGAACATTTTCATAAAAAATCGCGTAAAAATAAGGAAGATAATTTTATAAATACTCCTATTGTTAAAATTTCCATAAATTTTGAAACAAATTTCGGAGTAGAAAGTGAGAATATGGCCCAGGGTCTATTTGTTATCAATCATCTAACATAAAATTATATTTTGTGAATATGCAAATTTTTATCCCAAGCTCCGAACTTGTGAGGGAATAATAAGGTCCACCCTAAAAAATGTCTGATTTCGATGTAATTAGACCAGATTTTGAATTTTTTTTCGATGGGTCATTTTATTCCCACATTTCCAAAATCACTACCTTTTGAAATACAAAAAATTTTCAACTAAGTACAAATGAAAAAAAAACTCCATAAAATGAAACTAATCTATTTTACAAACATTTCGAGATCTAGAAAGCTAAGTTTGGATCATTGAATGCTGAACTGTGCAACAAAACAAAAAGCCCATTACTCTTTTCTACTTCAATCATTTTATTCAAAACATTCGATTTTTTTTTGAAAACTTTCAACTATATTTTCAATAGTCAAAAATTATACCAACGATATTTTCGTAAATTGGAAATCATTTTAATTTTTTCGTTCATTATTATACCTATCTATTTTTTTCAACAAACTTTTCTTTTGTAACCACCAACTTCGATCAATAAACTCCACCAAAATCAACCCAATCCACATACAAATCTACCAACAAAATCTCAACATTGCCAAAACCCAATCTCATCCAAACATCCACACCACCTCGCATACTCTTTCTCCAGCACATGACCTCACAGTCACAGCCCATGTACACTTCCCGAACAGCACTATTAATCTTTCTCATCTCACGTCATATCTCCGTCTTTCTCTAAATTCTCGGACCAGGCTGCCGATCCCATCTCGGTCAAATTATCGCGCCGAGACCGAGCCAAAATTACACATTGCTCATGCAGGAATCGCAACTGTAACTTTGATGCCGATCTTCGCCAAAGAACGCGTACAAGACTCGACCCCGAAGTCAATCGACGCAAACCGGTTCCACATTCTAAACATTGTATGAATTTAAATTATACCTACATCGGGGAAAAAAATTTTCAACCCGAAATAAAAAAAAAAAACACGCCTTCAGCGTATCAACCAACAACCGCGGACGTGTTCGCCGGATCTTTATACTTTATTAGCAATAGCAATATCTCGCGTTTCTCTGCTCGCAACGCACACACCGTGTGGTTTAAATTGCTGGATTATATCGATGCCTTCCTATTCGTCTGCTAGCTCGTATTATGTACAATTTCCGACGATCTGGCTGCTGCTGACGTAGTTCAATCGTATAGGAATTTGCGAGGCTATGCTGAGAGGGGTTTTCACGCAAATCTACTCTCTCTCTATCGTTCTCGTTCTCTTTCTCTTCCTCTATATACCTTGTAGAAACATTGTAAAGAGACGGGAATGTTGCCAGAATCGTTAAAGTGGAAGATGACATTTGATACCTACGAGTACACGTCCGAGTATTTCAACACGTGAAGCACTTCTAGATATATTTATTCATATTGAATTTGAAGGAAAAAAGCATCGTAACGAATGATATCATACCTATGTGTGCTCTTGACACAACACGATGCTAGCCAGATAGTGACAGGTTTAGATAAGTGTTTTAGAACTGATTTCGCATCACATTCATCCAGCACAAGAGCCTACAAAAGGGTTGGCTTTCGATATCAACCCTCTCGAGCCATTCCAAGTACCCCAAAAGATGTAAATTCAAGTTCAAGGGCTTGAAATATTCCACGACGATATGATTTAGCTTGAAAGTTCGCAGCAGAGTTAAATTAGCGCATTCCTATTGACTACGAAAACATTTACCTCCGACGGTCGAGTGCTTTTGAAAACGAATCTGCGAATTGAGGTCAAGTAGGCAATCGTTCGCGATAGGAGGCTGTTTCGGTAAGTGATGTACAAATGCGTGTATTTTTTACAATTTTCAAGTGCCCTTATTACAGCAACATGGCAAGTATGTAGAGAACCGAGCGAATGCCGAATTAATATGGCCGCACGAGAGAGATCTCAAAGAGGAAAAAAGTCTAGCTAAGGGCATTTCATCCAACCAAGTGGTACCTGGCTTTTTTCTACCCCGGAGCACCCGCATCAACGACTTGATCGAATCTCGTTATATTTTTATATCCAAGTGCGTAACGAGGACAGGAAATACGGCAGATGGATAAAAAAAAAGGATTAATAAATATTATAACGAACGTAACGTCAATGTCAGTATTGCTGGGCCAGACACCTCTTCGTCCTCCTCGAATCACGATACTCATAAAGTACCGTACAAATTTTCACGAGATAATTATCTCAGCTCCAACTCGACCCTCATGTTTACTTTCAATGAGAGATGGCACATCAGTACGATGTCAATACATATACAAGGAGAAAAAAATAAGAAAAATCTGTCTAGACGGTACGGCATAAGGAAAAGAAAGCGTCGGCATTGACCAAGTACACTTGCCAGAGCACCGGTAATGGCAAAGACGATTGATCTGGTTTTTCTCCTTAATTAATTATGGCAAAAAATAAGCCTCGATAAAAGTTAATTACGTATTCGAAGAAGGAACGCGACGGTGATTATCGTGTAAACCGAGTCGATGAATCTTGCGATAGAAGATGCGTTGGGTTTATTGGCAGCGAGAAAGGTATGCCATCCGGAGGTTTGTTTCTCGATTTGTGGTACTGTCGTTGAAAAATAACGGTGGTTTTTTTTTTCGTCTCGACTCGAAAATATGGGGAGAATGATTACAAACAGAGATTTCCAACGAAGAGAGGCAGGTTTGTGCCGAGGACAAAATATTTATTTTGATTTCAGGGTAAGAAGTCTTTAAAATCAATTTTGAATCTGTTTAAAAACTGTTTCCAGCCATCGTAACTGAATTCTTTCGATGAAAAGTAAGTTTGGTAACCATTTTTCATCAACAAAGTAACCATTCCAGGACCTATCACCAATTTTCATGATTTTCTGATAAATATCGCGTATTGGCAAACATACATCAGCAATGAAAGGAGTTGTTAAAACTCTGACTTTTAGGGGAGTTGAATCAAAAATCTAACAAAATATTGAAAAGTTGAAAAAAACGCGACGAAAAAAATCGACAAAAATTTCACAATGACCTGTCATAATAAGACATACTTGCTTATCCATATCGATTTGATTTTTAGGATTTTTCCTCACAGTGGAACCAAAAAACCTCAAATTCAATTTTTAGATTCAAAGTAAGGAAAAGTAGGATTTAAAAAAAAAAAAATTTATATCTCACTTTTGTCCCTCCTCATTTGAAGCACTGAAATCAACAAAAAATTATTTTCTAGCTGTAACAGGACTGGAAAAATACCCCCCCCCCCCCCAATGGAAAAAACCCCCCCCCCCCCAAAGGTAACTTAGGTAACCATTTTTCATCAAAAAAGTAACCAGCTAAAAACCACTTTTCATGATTTTTGACATGATAACTACTTATGTCTTATACCAAAGGGTCAAAAAATTTTCACTTCATTTTCTGACGTAACGAAGTTTTGTTACCTGGAATTATCTTTTAAGCAATTTTATCACATTTTATACAATTTGTTTGTTACTTGGAATTATTTTTTGGACTTGGAAAATTTTAGGTTGTAAAAGTGCTTCAAACATGGCAAAAATCGTGAATATCGTTGAAAATGTTGTTGAAATGGTCAAAAATATCATAAAAATCAGTGCAAAAAATGTAAAAATTGTATAAATGTGATAAAATTGCTTAAAAATGTCATGAAAGTTGGTGAACATATCATAGAGATGGTTGCAAAATATCTCGAAATTTTCACAAAGATTATTTAAAATATAAGAAAAAGTACCAAAAAATTGTGAAAATCGTCGCAAATACACGTGTTGTGGAAATCGTCAAAATGTTCACAAAAATCAGTAAAAATATTGAAAAAACGATCCAAAAATTATAAAAATCATGAGAATTTTGCAAAAATTCTTGAAATGGTCACAAAAACTAATATAATATCGTAATAATGGCCAAAATATCACGAAAACTATAGAAAAACCTTGTGAAAATAGTTTAAATTTTCATACAAATCATTTGAAATTTGAAAAAAATTATCAAAAAACTATAAAAATTGCCAAACAAAGTTAAAATTTTTCAAATTAAAAAAAAACGGTAAAAAATATTGTAAAAACAGTTCAAAAATTGAAAATCATCCAAAATTTCGTAACATTTTTTCAATCATCATAAGAATTGGTAAAAACATCATAGGAATGGTCAAAAAATGATGAAAATTGTCGTAAATCTCGTAAAAGTTGTTCAACTTTTCACAAAAATCACATAAAATATGGAAAAATATCAAAAAACCATGAAAATCGTTAGAAATTTCGTTTAAATTGTAAAAAATATAATAAAATTGAGTAAAAAATTTGTGAAAACAGTTCTAAACTAAAGAACATGACCCAAAAATTTTGTAAAAATTATCAAAATTGACATGAAAATGAATAAGAACATCGTAGAAATGGCCAAAAAATTATGAAAACTGTGGAAAAACTTGTAAAATTTGTTAAAATTTTCATATTTTTTTTAAAAAAAAAGAAACAAAATGATACAAAATTCATGAAAACCTTTAAAAATGCTATAACTGTTGAAATTGTTTCTGAAATTGGTAAAAATATTGTAAAAACGGTTCAAAAAGCATGAAATTCGTCGAAAAGCTAGTGAAAAATGCTAAAATTTTCATAACTTTTTCCAAAATTTTCATGTTTTTTCACCACTTTTGAGATACTTTTACTGATTTTCACGAAAATTTGCGAATATTACACATTTTTTTATGAAATGACATTTCAATCAGTTTTACAATATTTTTCAATGATTTTCAATAATATTTTCACGATTTTGACAAAATTTTCTGTATTTTTCATCTTTTTAATATAGAATTCTCGACAGTTCTCACTTCTCGATCTAAACAATTTCAAGAACTACTCCGGCTTCTAGTTTTCTAAATTTTTCAAAAGAAACAGGGACCCTTACATTAACTCGAAAAAAATCACAATTTTTTGATAAAATTCACTTTCAATTTATTCCAAGTTTTTTTTATTAATTTTTTTAAAACTTGAAATTCATGAAAAAAGTATTCAACTTCTAGTAACTTTCAGACAAAACAGTAATAAAAAATAACCAAAAGTGAAAAAAATAACCAGTTACATACGATGCCTTATTGCCTGTATTTATAGAGAAGTTCTCAATTTTTAGGGTCATCAAAAGGGTTCCAGATCCCCCCTCTCATAAACACAATAAATTACTCTGCTCTCTTCATACCATTTCCCAATGAAAAAGCATCATAAATCAGAACGGAAAATAAAAAACAAAACAAAACCATCAAAAATACCATACTCATCTTCACACCACTTAGCTACCATCGCACAAAACACATTCGCGCCACATGCTCACATTTCTTACACAGTTCCGGACCACGGCAACGCACCAGGTACACACATAATACATCGTCTCAAACCATAAAATTTCCTCAAGGTCCTCCGCGCACACGTAATTTTCATAATTTATAAATTACCGAAAAGAAAAAAAACGCTAGCAACACAAAAAGACACAAGACGAGACATACATGCCAATTCTTCACAATCCAAACAACTGGTTCCTTTCCTTCTGCCGTACATTAGTACTCGTATTAGCCTTGTATGGCAAAAACACGTAGATACACACTTATTTACACAATCACGTGGAAATTTTTTTCACTTCGCAAGTTTGGGGAATAGAATAAGCGCATATGTACTTCATTGAAGAACCACGCCGAGCAAGACGTCCTTGTCGCGGTCGAAACGTGGTTGTCGTCAGTGACATATCACGGTCGTGGCCGCATGACGACGACGTCGCTGCCGCCAAAGGTATTTGAACTCGATTACCGACGCTGTAATAACGAACGAAAGAACGTATTCGACACGTAGGAAAATTTCAAACACGATAATTCGTCGTGTATGGGTAATCTATGTATATCGATTGCGTACATATGTTCGAAAGGTGCGGTACACGAGGAAAGGGTGCGGTTAAGAAGAAAGGAAAAAAACGTAAACGCACTAAGTTCACTACGTACAGTCGTACACGATATTGACACCTATTCGCTTCAATTCGCCAAGAAAACGTATAAATGAGAATAGGTAAGTTCGTAAAAGCTAATAAATTATCGGCACGCTTGCGGGTAAATAACTTATGGGTTTTTTATTACACCGCCATACTTTGTATTGTAATGTAGTGTGGACGTATAGACGAGTTGAAAAACCTTATGACATTTGCTATGTAGGAACTTCTGTAAACGCGTAGGCCCAGAAAAAGTTACCGTATAAGTGATACGTATAGCGAAAGTAGGATTATAAATTTAAATGAAGTATAGAAAGCTGCCATGAAGCTTATTTTTCATTGTAGTTCCTTTTTCCTCATTCGTGCCAATGGCTTTCCTAATTTTCTCCAACCAAGAAAAACTAAGTAATTCAAAGGATTGACGGGAACTTCAATTATTCTGAAACGGCCATTGGTTTTCAAAATAGGAACAAAACATGTTCGAAAAAAAATTCAAATGATTTTCCCCAAAAGAACATTCCTGATGACGAAAAAGTCACGATTCTGTGCACAGCTCAAAAAATAGTTACGAAAAGTCTTGAACAAATTGCAATTCCATAAAAAAACTCAAGTCACAACTCAGATCACAGAAGTAATGGCATCACCAGGAGTTGGGATCTAAATCGAAACCAAAACCAAAACCGGAAACAGAAAAATCAGGAACTTTTTTCATCAATACCAAACCAAAAAAAAAAACCACCTCAACCGATTTTTACCTCAAATGAGTCAAAAACCAATCACCAAAAATTATTTTCAAATCCATTAAAAAAACCGAAATTGAAAACCAAAATCCGATCAAAAGTTGGAAAAATGAATCCACCAAGACAGTTTGGCAGAAATTTTCTATTCAAAAACGGTATATAAAAACCTTAGCCCACCAAAACTCAGTCCAATAAACCGGCCTCGTTCCTATGCGGGACGGCCCCGTTCCGTTGCGGAACGGCCTCGCTCTGTTGCGGAACGGTGCCGTTATATGACGGGAAACTCATTACGCAACGGAGCTGGGCCGTTCCGCAACGGAACGGGGCCGTCCCGCAACGGA
>FIZU01048154.1:0-22866 GCA_900064475.1 Pseudococcus longispinus
TCGAATTCGTACGGTTAGTTTGGGAGAAATATGGCGTCAAAGTCGAATTATACGATTTTTGTTCTGCAATTACCCCACTACACCTTACTGAAGTCTCAAAAAGATTTTTGATTGAATGTCAAGTCATTTGAACCAGAAAAATGACCGAAAATTTGACACCCGAAACATGACTTTTGAACTTTTCAGCTGAAAACATACTTTTGAATCAAACTACATAATTATTCCAAATAAGTACTATTGAAATTTAGTTAGAAATTACAAAAGTCTTACTTTTCCTGAAACACGACTTTTGTATGAATTTTTGTTCGAATTATTTCTCCAGCCAAAACATGACTTCTGGACTTCGTACCAAATTATTCGAGCCAAAAAATATTTTTTGACTTTTGACAGTTGAAACATGACTTTTTGAAGTAATTATTCGAATTGAAACAAAAATTCGGATAGAAACCTCAAAAGTCATTTCCAGCTTAAAAATTCAACGTGCTCCAAAAGTTTTGTTTCCACGTGCTGAAATTCAGCCAAAACCTTACTTCAATGTCAATTTTTGACTCAAAAAATGAGTTTTTCAGGCAAAAGTATGGTTTTTGGTTGAGCTTTTTAAAATCTGAGCCGAAACATGACTTTTGAGAAAAAAATACGAGAAAATACACGTTTTTTAAAAACTTTGAGCTATAATCATGAATTTTGACTAATTTATTGATCCAGACAATACTTCTCGTGTCGAACTTTGTTTTTTCTATTCAAAACTTCAAAACTTCACAAGTCATGTTTCAATGTATTTAAGCCAAAACACGGATTCAACAGGAATGTCAGACTTTTTGATCCAAAAACAAGACTTTCGCAACTCTTAAGGTTAAAAACAAAACTTTGACATAAATTTGAGCCAAAACAGCACATTTTTCGTACAAAGAACTGCAAAGATCACCAAACATGATCTCGCAATCTGACCAAAGTGTACTTCCTCAAATTTTCAGCCCTTTTCACAACCAACCCAGCTTCAACACCACTAATTAAAACTTCCACTCGAATCCCTCCTCAATTTTATATCTTTCTTTACTTCCAAACTCTATCCTTTCATTCTCTACGTATCACTCACGTACAAACACTCGTACTTCCTGTTCCTCTATCGTCTACAGCCCAACTTCCCCACCTTATCGGTTACTTCCGCCCCTAACACAATGGATTCGGGACATGCCCATCATAAAAATAATGAAAATCGAATTAAATAAGTATGTAAAACATATTTCGTCCTAAATCAATCGTTTTGCCCAAGTCTGGACGAACAAAAGAAGAGAGAAAAAACCGTTCTGCACGACGATTAGTTCATTGCGCCTTTTCGTCGTCATGCCAGCCCCAGCCAGGCCAGAACACTATATAAATGTATTAATAACATAACGCACATACATACTATAACAAATATAAACGTCGTAATAATGGAATAATACGTATGTATGGGTACGTGAACTGTACGTATACAAAATTAACATATTTATATCCTCGATATACACGTCGTAGTCATTCTACAATATGCATATAGTATGTACCTATATCCGAATGTCCAACTATGTAAAATGATAAACGCTACCTAAACGTACCTCCTTCTCTGGCCCGTCTTGCCTCTTACCATTTCTAGGCTGCCTGGCTCGACAACGTTCACTCTTTCAGAAAAAAAAAAACTCCACGCTGAGGTTATTCTACGTATTATATAGGATAGTTGTTGTTATTTTTATATATTATATAGTATTTTATTGTATAAAGAATGTGTATGTGTACATTGGGTTGGGTTTGCGTCCGCTATATACGTTTCGTTCTCGGCATCCGGTTGAAATATTTACTTTTTTAAATATTTACCCAACGAACAAACGATGCAGAGAGTTTAGAAAGACCTCTCTATGGCATTTATACGCTACGAGCGTACTGTTTCTTTTATTTTCATTCGTTATCTTCGCCTTCAACCTTGTATCCTTCACGACGGTAATTTTTTTCTTTTTTGAGAATTTGTGTTTTAATTGCAAATGAAATACGGTTCGATATGAGACATTCAATGTCGCCTAAGTTCGTCTATATAGGGTCATAGTTCGCCGAGCTGCGGTTTTCTTTTTTTTTTTCGTTTTACAATTCTTCGAGCGCCTGTAGCCTTGATCATATCCGTTGGCACCTTGTCTACTTTCCATACGGAGATACTAAAGCGATGATTTGGTGACACATATAAGTTAATGCCAACATAGGTATATAATTAGTCGACTAAATACCACATTGCACATGGTAAAGAAGAGACCGATGAGACGAAAAAATTTACTCGTTCTGTCTTATAACATCATACATGTACTTCACGCAGGTATCAGAGAAAGGTGTTATTTATCTCGACGTTGATCTCTCTCTCCATCTCTACGACACATGATTATATTTCTTCCGCATAAATCGAAATAATCGCGATGAGGTGACGAGCGACGACGCTTTCCCATTTGATACATTGATCTTTCGAATCACCCAAAGGTGGGCATGGGTTTGGGTGGATCTGGATACGCGAAAAAAGCACGACGGTTTGATGAGCCATAAACGTCGAGCCGATCCGCGTCCTGTAATTAATTCTCGATGCACGGAGTCGATTTTAGAGACGATGCAAATATCAAATAAAAAACGACATAATCGAAGATGTACTATATCTTGGGCAAAAGCTGGCACGGGTAAGTTACGTCTTGAGGGATATAAAAGATAATTGGACGCAGGTGAACGGGGAAGCCCAACGTGTAATATTTTATCTTTTTTTAACGCGTCGAGAAATTGATGGACGAGTTATCATGCAATCGTACCGTAACGTTTCCTCTTTTTTTTACATGTCTGATCGCGGGTGAAATATTCAATAAACTCGATCTTCGATTGGAGTCGTGGCACGCGTGTAATTAAATTAAAATGTGGTTTAAAATGGAGCACGTGCTCTAATATTATACAAAAATTTACGATAAATTGTCGAAAGAAGTCAATAAAAAATGAATTGAAATGATCGTCGATTGGAAAAGGGAGGTTTGTTTCGTGAATTTCCGGGAGAAAAATTTAAAAATTGACAAAACCGACAAGAAGATAATCAAATAATGACAACATCGCAATAGAGTAAAATTGAACTATCTGTCAAAAGATAAAATTCACTCAAAAAACTAAATTCTACTTGAAACCCCACGAAAGTGGTCAAAACAGAAGAATAACTTGAGAAAATTCAACCAAACAATAAACATAAATTTTTATTGAAATTGAGTTTTTTTTTTACGAAAATTATCTAATCACATAAAAATTCTATACATCATAAAAAACTTTTCTAGGATTTGAATTTTTTTGGAAATATGATACAAAAGCCAAAATTGAAAAAAATATCGAAAAACATTAATTTGAAAAGTGCTGAAATCGTTGAAAAATAGAAAAGTTGGAAATATCGATTTTAAAACTTTTCCCTGATACGATGGTAAGATTTTGTATAAAAATGACAATTTTTTTAAAGGTCTATTCGGTGTTGGTTTTTTCAAGGTTTTTGGAAGGGGAAGGAAGTGCGAGAAACAGGAAAGTCGAACTATATTTTCTACTTGTATTTGTAGGAAAGTTTAAAAACGTAAGACTCGTTCTGAAAATGTACGAGAAATTGCACTTGAAATAAAAAACACTGCAAAAAATGTACACAACGATTATGAAAACTGAAAACAATTAGTATAATTTGATGAGGTTTTATTCAACGGACAATTTTGCATTTTCACAGCCACAACAATTTTTTGAATGAGAAAAGGCTTTTATTATTAGAAAATTCTCAACAAAATCTGAAATTTTCAAACCAATTAAAAAAAGCTTTTGATAAAATCACACTTTTTTCAATTTTCATCAATTTTTCCAAAATTTGACACAAACTATTACCTACTTTTTTCAAAAAAAATTACAATTTTCCAACAAATTCTGAATATTTCTATCAATTTTAGCAAATATTTATCGACTTTCCACCGACACTTCCAAGTTATTTTCAATTTCAGATATTATTTTGAGGTGAAAAAATCGTATACCTTTTTTCTCACCCTTGATAATTTCCTCAATTTTTCAACAAAAGCACTCAGAAAAATTGATTTCTCAACAAAATTCAATATTCTGGAATTTTTCAAAATACAGGCTTCATTTTCATCATTTTCAAAACTTTTGACCAGGAGGAGGAAGCAAACCATTGAAAAAGCCCTCCTCCTGGCGCAATTTACACAAAATCAATTTTCATTTCCAACAGCAATTCAATCGATTAATCGAGTTCCCAATGATATGACACACCACGACAAGGATTCGTTTCGGTCAAGTCTCTCCTGAATTACCTCCCTTCTTCCCTTCACTTTCAATTTCAAACTCAGTCAAAAATGTTATCCAGGTCAATTCGGAATCTTTTTCAGGTTTATTCACCCATTTGGAAATTTACCCACATTTCCGGTCGTATATCTATGAACTGTTAAAAACGCACTCGAAGGTACCATAATCTTCCTGCTTCTAATCTCCCTCCATTTGACATTTCAAATCAATTCATCGTGCACAGGAAAAAAATTCATTCAAGTTTTAATCACACTGCCGAAGGAGTGATGTGCGGTGCACATCGATTGTTCCAAGTTTACATACCACTTGTTCTGGCATCCAAACATAAGAGCACCTTGGGATGCACTTCAATATTATTCACGACTCGAATACGTATATTATAATAACGCTGAGTCATCATTTGGGTAAATTAATTTCAATCTTATACCAAGTATTGTAGAATGCGCGCGCATTGGAACGCATACGCAGACTATATGGCTTAGGTGCTGGCGATCTTATCGCGTAATATTTGTATGAATCAGCTACATACTACATAGTTACATGCAAAACATGCCTACCTCTATGTGCTGTACATCTACATACATAAAACATAGTTGGAATAAACACGCATAGACATACGTACGATTTTTTTGTATATTTCTTTAACATATACGTAGATACGTGAAACGCTGCACCTAAACACGAAATTCATATAAATAATGGTACGTCTTTCAGCGTACAATTAGTACCTCTACAGAGCACCTATCTACACACATAAATCGAAAACATACCCATCACACATTCAACTACGCTCGTACGTACACGTAACGTTCACCATCACTCGCATACCACCCACACACAGCGTACATAGAGACGATGTCGATGATGAAGTTATGTAGTTGTATATTTTTACAGGTGTTTCCACACGGGCCAGTCGTCGTCTTGTTGCCTACATGAACTACGTACAACAAGCAAGACGCTAATTACTACCCAGCTACTGTCTTAAAGATCGAATCGTTTGACAGAACCGATAAGATCGAATACTTCAACACCAAAACACCTTCTATGGTTTAAACCTCCCTGAATTCACGCTTCGTTTGGCGTTCAATGTTGATAAATTGCGAATGAATGAAATATTGCGATGTAGAAACGAAGTTGAGTCGATGTTGATGGAATGTTGAATTGGTGTTGAACTGTTGAAGAAAAATTAGCGCGGTGTTGATGACATGATAAATCAAGTTTCGAGAAACATTTCATCAAAGTTGATAAAACGTTGAAAAACAATTTCAATGTTGATGAAATGTTGAAGAAATATTGCAATATTGAGAAAAAGTTGAGTTGATTTTGATGAGATATTGAATCAATGTTGAAGAAAAATGTCATCGATGTTGACGAAATGTTGAAAAATTGTTGCAATGTTGAGGCAAAGTTGAGTTGATGTTGATAAAATGTTGAATCAATGTTGATGGAATGTTGAAGAAAAATTAGCTCTGTGTTGATAACATGTTGAATCAATGTTTGATGAAAATTCTATCAACGCTGAAAAATGTTGAGGGTGAATTGCATTGTTGAGACATAAGTTCTTATATTGATGAAAATGTTGAATCGATGTTGATGGAATGTTGAAGCTTGATGTTGATGACATGTTGAATTCACGATGAAAAGCAATGTTACCCATGTTGATGAAATGTTGCAATGTTGAGGCAATGTTGAGTAGATGATGTCAAAATGTTGAATCAATTCTGAAGAAAAATACTATCAATGTTGATGAAATGTTGGGACAGAGTTGAGTTGATGTTGAATCAATGTTGGAGAAATATGACATCGATGTTGATGGAATGTTGAAGAAATATTGAAATGTTGAGACAATGTTGAGTTGATGTTGATGAAATGTTGAATCAAACATTGAAAAAAATGTTTATCAATTTTGATGGAATGTTGAACAAAATTTAGCTTGTTGTTGAATGAATCAACAAAAAACATTTAATCAGTGTTGATATATCAATTTATGGAATTGGTGAGGTGAGTAAAATGACTAACCAATCTCAACTTCTTGATACTATTAGCAACCTTTTCGCAACACCAATGTTGTTCATTGATCTCTCTGCCTCGCCACGTGACATTTCCCCATATCGTGCAAATTCGCGGTCACGTTTCGAGCACCATACCGGCTCAACATCGACGTCGACGTCGTCGTAATCGTACCACGGTCACGGCGCGGTAGCCGGTCGGACAACCTTGACTTTGTAAATTCGAATGCCACATCTGTGGGCCAGCGCAGCGGCAGATTCGTCGATATTTCGTTCGTTCAACTCGAACGACGACGCCGTCGACGGCTGCCACCGTAAAGCGTGGTACACGTTGCGCTTCTATTCATCGCTCCGTCCGTCTCGTCACCGCTCCTCGCCGCTCCGCTCCTTCTTATCACAAACGCACACACTATAAAGCACATTAGCCATGACGTAGTGGCTTAAGCTCTCTTCAATGAAAATTACGTAGGTGAATTAAACCAGCACGAGCATCGAGTCGACTGGCGGAACCTCGCGATGAAAAAAATTTCATAACGGATCCACTCGAACGACCGAAGTACGGGTACGTCGAGTGCTTCGCATAAATCGAGTCAATACGATAAAAATCGATTCGCGAAAATGACAAACGACACCGTTCAGTCTACATCGGAGTCACCGAAATACCCCTGGCCCAAATTCTGAACCGACTTGCACGCTGACGCCGGCAGGAGCAACGCGTTCGCTACGTGCCCGATGCGATGTCTACATTTATGTACAAACATCGATCGATGATGAATCATTGAATATAATCGAGCTATAATTACCAATGTATACGCGCAATACACGACCGGAAATTTTCGTTTCGATATTTTTATCTAATCAGCCAACATAACCAAGTTAATAAAAACTTTCTTTCGATACGTAATTTTATCAGCATCCGCGTATCGCGAATCTGAAACCTTCGTTTCGACGATAAGATTTCCTCTTTTTTCGAGCTGTTCTTAAAATATATCCCATATTTGGCAATTTTTATTTTCGTCTTCGCACGTTTTACGAACCCCTATACGTCTAAGACGTCGCGTCGAGGCGCGGTCCACGCACCTCTTCGTCTCCTATCGCCCGAAAATTTCTCTTCGAAACCCTTTCACCGCTGTCCAGCCTGCTGCGCCGAGCCGCAAAACATGATTCCAGTAATTATCGTTCGCCAGAAAAGGGGTTCCCTGCGAGACATGCGGCTACCCCCTGTCCACCGTCTCACCTTCACAAAAACCCAAACCGACTGGGCATTATTATACCCTTTTTGCGGCCGCCCTCGTCACTTTTATCGCGTTACTCCGCACCGTCAGCCTCAGTCCTACTGTTTTTAACGCATCGCCGCACCTTCTCCGCCACATCCGACGCTTTTGTCGTCAAAATACACGCATTTCTATCGCAATTTCTCTTCCAAGTATAGGTAGAAAGGTACACTCATCTCGCCCTCTCCTCCAAACCGTCTCATGGTTGCCCTCGAACAATAACGACAACGTCGCGACGCCGCCACCGCGCTTTTCGCAAACTCAAAAACAAAAGTTCACCCTTCGTACCTCGTCTCTCATTCGTCACTCGAGAAAAAGAGCCACCACATAAGTCTGCGTACATGTACGTTCATTATTTTCAACGCATCTAACGCAAGCACACCCTCCTCCGTCCTACCCCTTGCCAAACGTACATATATGTACTTACTATGCAGAGAGGCCAACCATATACATACAACCAATCTCGTAAACACACAGGCGTATTCTTTGTGATTAATACACCGTACATAGGCTTTTATTCGGCTGCACGTACATAGTCGTACACCTACGACTTGACAAACTTTTTTCTCTCCTCGTATACTTTTTTCAAACGAAAATACGAATAAAAAAGGAAAAACCGCATATAAATATTCGTCTTTGAAAAAAAAAAAGAACGAAGAGAACTTAGTCTGATAAGTTCGCGTTAGAAAGGGAGAGAAAAAAAAACAGAGAGAGAAAAATTATTGCGAAAAATACGCGGCCAAAAGCGCGTCGTTCTCTTTTTAGACCGCAGTCGTCGCTCGCTTTGATTACTATAAATATTCTCTCGCTCTGTCTCGGAGTTTTTTCTGCACTCCTCTGTTGCCACCACCGCAGCCAGCCGAGTCTTTAGTACCAAGGTATCGATTATTCGCCACCACGCACACATTCAAACGTTCACTTCGCCGTGATACAGAATGAAAAACCGCCCGAATATGAATTAAACATGCGACAAAACCACTTACGTTACGCCGCCGAATCTCCGCTGCTCTCACAACCACCGACAATACTGTAGCATTGTTCTAGTTACGTCGTCGACGAGTCGTTGTCGTTCGGACAAATCTAACCAAGAGGGACTAACCCGATGGTACAATGAGGACGTGTTAATGACTCTCGCGGACACGTTGAACTTGACGATGACAGCCGAAAATATCGTCGAATTGATTGTAATGGGTATTTGTTGACATGAAAGATATGGAGATTTTCCAGAAAACAAGTCAACTATTGAAAACGTTGTTAAAATCGATGATACATTGTGTTGCATCAAAGTTGTGTAGTTATTGAATTGATATAACAGATGTGAAAATTGATAGCGGTTTAATATAGCTAAAATGTTGACAGAATGTTGCCAAGAAGTTGAAGAAAAATTTCACACTGTTGGTGAAACAGAAGAACAATTTCAACATTGATAAAATGTTGAAGACATATTGCAATTTTGAGACAATGTTGAATTGAAGTTGATGAAATGTTGAAAAATAGCTTGCTGCTGATGACATTTAAATTCAA
This sequence comes from Pseudococcus longispinus, assembly GCA_900064475.1. Lineage (NCBI taxonomy): Eukaryota > Metazoa > Arthropoda > Insecta > Hemiptera > Pseudococcidae > Pseudococcus > Pseudococcus longispinus. The sequence goes on from FIZU01048154.1 coordinate 9,134, forward strand.
TGTTGAAGAAACATTACAGAACAATGTGAACTTTGATGACAGGTTGAACTAATATTGCAATGTTGAAACAAAGTTGATGAAATATTGCAGAAAAGTTGGACTCTTGTCGATGACATGTTGAATTAGTGTGTTGAAAAATTGCATCAATGTTGACGAAAAGTTGCATCAACGTTGATGAAAAGTTGAATCAATGTTGATGAAAAGTTGAAAAAATGTTGATGAAATGTTGAAAAAATATTGCAATTCTGAGACAAAGTTCAGTTTAATGCATGTCAATGAAATGTTGCCAAAAAAATAGTTTCTTGTTGATAACATGTTCAATCAATGTTAACCTGCGGTAAGTCGCTCCCTAGAGGAAACCTCCAGGGGTGCGACTGTTTACTGACCAAACCCGGAGGTTTCCTCCACGGGCGCGACTAAAACTCTGAGCGACTAACAGGAGGTTAACAAAAACGTTCATCTATGTTGATACCTCAATTTTTTGAAGTTACAAGTGAAATGAAAGATCAATCTCAAGTTTTTGGGGTGTGGGCAATTTTTCTGCAACACAAATGCTGTTCTTCAACAGCAACTTCCAATGTATCGCTGGAAGTTATCATGAAGACTTCTCCAACTGTATCCTAGCAGTAGTTTTCTGTTGTGGAATTTTTGAAGCAAACTGAAGTACCACACCCCCAGTTTCGTTCCCGTCCCCTTATTCAACTCCAATATTGACTGTGCCTTCCAATATGAATACAATACCATCTCTACATAAAATCCACCAGTACTTCAAATCAACACATATAAACTACGATCATTCATTCCTATGGCATCTCTACAGAGCAGCCTCATGTTCTACCTACTGCTCGACAGTAGCTCTTCTATAGGCATCGTTAACCTCCGGGGAGTGCCTGCGTGATATTCCCTGCAGTCGTTCGGTTTGATTATTCAGCTGAGGTGGCGATAGCAAGAGCGGTGGCAACACGAGGCGTCTCCGCACATACGAAACATTTGGTGGTCGTGTTCGTTCCCTCGTAATCTCTCAAAGCTCTCTCGATCAACTCGAAAAACTACACGACAACGATGGTGGCGACGAGACGAGCGTTTGTAAAAGACGAGAGCAGTTGCAATGGTAATAAACGTCGGGAAGTTGAGTTGAAATAATAAAAATAGTAATAACAATGATAATAATGACGCCGATGATGATGATGGTCTAGTGGTAATTACTATTTCAAAACTATTCGGTAGCATTGGTCGTTGCTGCACATTCTCCTATGTGGTATGATGCTTTCTACACCATGCCAGCTTCTGTGCCTTGTATGTATTTTCATTCCTTCCTATCTCCTGCATCTCAATTCGTATCCTTCTGGCTCTGCAGGCCCTCCAAAAAAGCATTGCACCCACTGCAGAAACCCGGGATCAATGGTACAAGTTGATTGAAATTTCGCCCAATCTAATCTCTACATCTCGACACGCATGCCTCGTTATTCAGCAGCCACCTTTGCTGACATAATTATCACCCCCGCACATTCGTCCTACAGATACATACAAAGTCAGCACCATATTTTAAACGCTATCATCAACGCCATCGCCTTCTTTACCTCTGCTTGTCTACAGTCACGAGGAAAGATAGCGAAGGAATAAAGTCACCAAACTGGTTACCATTCAACGCCCGCGTTTCGCTCGCACGCCAAAGCCGCCGAACCGAACCTACCGCAACTTATCTCGCCCGTAAATCGCTAATTTCTTCATCTCATCGAATAATTACATTTACACGTCTTCACGACACGACGACGGGCACGCGCCCGCCGCCACGCACTTCTCCGGCATCACCTGTGCACATTCTTTACCTCTTCGGCCTCGTACAGGGCCAAATTTCATACATTTCCTGCGCGTTCTCCGCAGCTACCGCCGAACAGGCGAAAAAAAAACCCAATGGAACCAGTTTGTACGTCTCCTTCGGCATTACTTTTGCCACCGCTGCTGCCGTTTTTACTAATTGAAAAATCACCTCGGGCCATCGTATCCGCTGCTGCGTTGCCTTATTAAATATGATAGAATGCATTCGACTTCGTATGCAATATTGCACCGAGACTCGAGACGTATCGAAAAGAAAAATCCGGTCGTAATTAAAATTATTAATGGGTCGAGCTACCTGCGACGACTTTTTTTTTCGGCTGTTGATAGCTGAGTTATTTATCCTCTCCCCTGCTGTACTCTCTCTCGCCACGTTTGACTTTGCTCGATGCAAGTGCACCTTGCTTTCTGTCTCTTTCTCTCTTTGCCCCGTAATTTCAATATTTATTACTATTGTACGATGAAAATTATTACTTTTCGATCGAATCGACTCGACTTACATTTTTTTCGCCCGGTTCCCTTCATCGCCCCGCCATGCCCGATACACGTATCGACGAACTCGAACGAATCCAGGCCCGAGAGAGTTCGCTCGGGCCGTGCGGCGGCGGCGAGGCGCACGCAAATATAAAATTCTTCCTCTATTACCTATAAACGCGCGCGTTCCACGACGCTTTATAGAAAATTCAACGAAAAAACTGAATTATTAATATGGCAAGTAGTAATTACGACGCGATCGAGCCAGCCGGCTAAATAATTCAACCGTCCGGTAAATTATTTACCATCGTACTACACGGTAATTACCGGTAAATGAGAATACCATACTGGCCCGGCTTCAATTCGCAATCTGCTCCTCTCCTCACTGACCAACACCTAACCTAACTCGACGTCTCGACCAAACCCACGAAATCCGTAAATTTTTTAAATTCGAAACTAACCGGTGGAAAATACCGTATTTATTTTGAAAAAAAAATCAAACACCGAAGCGGTAATCCACTTTGATGTATGCAACGTTGCGCGGGTTAACTCGTCGAATTTATACGAGTATCATTTCCATTGTCAAGTACGAATACATATATTCGAGCGTGTAATTGAACGTATGCATCGCGTACACACAGAGCAAAAAAAAAGATTTTCATTTGTAAATAAATTGGCTGCTCCGCAGTAGGTACTTCACAGCTATAGTCATTGTGCGATGAAAAATTTCCTCTAATATGGTTACCCACTTTGATAAATTTAGCGGCGAAGTTCAATGATTTAGAAACCGAACGTCTATTTTTATGAAATATTACCCAAGTTGAAAGTTTCCAAATCGTATAAAGTGGGTGAACTTTGCAATGGGCGAGGAGAGATTTGAAGGGAGACGATAAAATTACGACATTTCCTTGAATTCGTTTTTTAGGCACATTTTGTCAGCTTGAGAAGACAAATTGATTATTTCAGTAAAAATTTAATAGCAAATTCATCGTAATAAGTAAATTAAAAATTGATAAATGTGTCCTTCAGAATGGCTGACGAAGGATGGAATGTTTGTTGAACCATTTAGCTGATATCAACTTGACGAAAATTTTAAAATTTTGTCCGACGATATACTAAATTTGTCACGATAAATTTTACATTTTTTTTCTCAAGGTAACTGGAAGGAGTGTCCCTTAATACATATATAGGATTGGCAATGAGAAATAAACGATGCTCTCATAATGTATTTAAAATGAGTTTCATACCTTTTCGTGTGAAATTGATGAAAAAATCTATAAAGTTCTAAAAATTGTTGAAAACTCAAAAAATTTCCCAAAACATGTTCACAAAAAAAAAAAAAAAAATCAGCCAAATTCACAAAACCGTAAAAACATATTCCAAAAATAGCCTTGAAGATCATAAATCTTTCTGAAATATCGTTAAAATATTGTAAAACATCGTAAAATTGCTAAAAAGTCAACATAATGGTTTGAAGTAAATAAAAAATTACTGTAATGAATGAAGATCGCATAAAAGTTTAAAAAATATAGAAAAAAATCGTTCAAAATGAACGAAAAATTGTTAAAGTTTCACGAAAGTTGAGTAAAAGTTATTCAAAATTTATCAAAAACAATTTAAAATTCATGAAAATTTGTTAAAATTGAGAAAAATGCTTGAAATTTGATAAAACTTGTAAAAAAATGAACGAAATATTGTTGGAACTTTTATAAAAATGATAGGTGCAAAATTTGAGAACAAAAGTCAAGAAAATACCATAGAAAAGCTCAAAATGTCACACAAATTGCCAAATGTGCATTAAAATTTGTCGAACTTCTGTTATCAAGTCATAAAAGACGATGCAAAGTTGTCAAAATCGTGAAAAGCAAGATAAAAATGCAAAAAAATTAATAAAAGTTGTTAAAAACGAACGAAAAATTGTTACAACTTTATTAAAATTTTATAAAAATTATGCAAAACATTTTAGAAGTGCAAAAAATTTGATAAAAGTTGTTGAAAATGAACAAAAATCATCAAAATTTCATGAAAATTGGGTAAAAGTTGTTCAAAATTCGACAACAGCAGCTTAAAATCCAGGAAAATTTAGAAAGATTTTGCAAAAAAAATTTTTACAATATATAAAATATAGTCAAAATTGTAAAAAATACCAAAAATTGAACAAATTTTTCGAATTTTGAAGAATTTCAACTCAATAATTTGTACGTTTTGACAAATTTGACAATTTTTGGCTATTTTCACGCAATTTTAATGTAGTTTTGTCTAATTTTACACACTTTGAAGCATTTTCAAAAACTGTTTAACGAATTTCAATGAAGATTCATCAACTTCTGCGATATTTTGAACAATTTTAATGTAATTTTACAAAATTTAGAACATTTTTGAGATGTTTCAAACTGTTTTTAGGAGTTGTCCACGTTTTGAATGATGATATTTTAACAATTTTCAAGGCATTTTGAATAATTTCTACGCAGATCAATTACTTTTTTTAGTCAATTTCAAACCATTTTAACACCACTTTCAAATTATTCCGTCCTCAACGAAATGCTTTCCATTCTGTGAAATAAATGGACAAAAAATTTCAATACATTCATATTTTGAGTACCCCTATTTAATGTCAAAATAGCAATCGATATATGTTCATATTCTTGACGAGCAGTCCTTAGAATTCGACTAACTTAGCCTCCGTGCGACAGACTATTAATCAAAATCATCCACATTGAAAGGAACTGCATATGATGAGACGTTATGCATAATAGAAAACCAACTCATACATGAGCCGACTTTCAGACTCATGTTAAGACGATGTCGATAATGCAGCCAGTAAATCGATTATTGATCGATGGCGCGTCGAGCCACACATCCAAACAGACCGCAAAGGGAACGCGGAAGCCTTTACGTTGGTAAAAAGACACGGCGACACTACACTCTATACTCAGTACACGATGAAATAAGCCGAAGCGATAAACAAAGAAGGGACGACAGTGGTAAGGTAAAGTACATCTCCGCCACCCTCGGACTCTGCTCACTCCGGCAAATTATAAGTTAAAGGACGCGCAACGGCGCAAAGGGTGTGAGAGAAACCAGTATACATATATATAAGAGAGAGAGTTGTGTGCGAGTAAACAACAACGAGGAGGCTTGTATAACAAATATTGAATTAAAGCTTGCCTTTGTATTTAGAAGGGATCGTTACGACAAAGTGGTACGGCGAGGCGACGACGACGGTGTTCGCTCTCTTCGACATGGCTTGAGTGAGACAGACACGTACGGAGGAATCGCGCGAAAGAGAAAGACGCAGGCTAAATATACAGGCCGAAGAGCGGAGCAGACCAGGCGGGGTTTCGGTTATTACACATTCCATGTATAAATTTTATATTACTCTCTAGTCGAGCGCACTAACAATAATAATAATAATAATCATTAAAATAATAACAATATATACGCGCGATGATGGCCATAGAGAAGGCGGCGCAGGCAGCCAGCGCCGGCTGAGCAGGCGGGGTACACTCGCGCCCATATACATGACGAGAGGGGCAAGCATGTTCATCGTAATGGCGTTTGGTGCCCGTGTAAAACGCTCAATCGTCGTTGATGTTGCTTTTTTTTTTCACCAACTTTCAACTTTAAACGGACGTAATGTTACACGATTAAACTGCTCTGCTGCAGATCGCGTAAATGAGAATGGTAGTTTACCTCGTCACCGCGCTCTCCTTTCGGTTTCTCGTGGTCTTTGAATAAGGGCGAAGGGAAAAAAAGCTCGTTGTTCGAAAAGTCGTCTGAGCCGCGTCATTACCTCCCTGCTCTTCGACTACCTCCTCATTGTACGACTCGACACAGCAGAAAACAATACGTCTTCGTTTATACAAAAGTATACTACTCTTTACCTTAAGACCCCGAAGCGACGAAAAACTTCTTACCAGAGTCGTACCCCGTCCTACCCTTACCCTCGACTTTGCCACGGCTCATTTGTAGTTTGCACTTCTAAACTGTTCAGGTGTGTTGTTTTCAAGAGAACCATTCTTCCCCTTTCCTCATCCGCTCATTTACCAACCAACGATTCGCAAACGACGAGCTTTTTTCCTTCTCTTTATACCAACAAATTGATATTATTCATTTTTCCCCCGTTCCATGCCCGCTCCATGTATACCTATCGTCGAATTCATTTTCGACATTCACTTACGACGAGGAGACGGCTTCAAAAGGTGGAGAAAACAACCATCCACTTGATATTATTGCAATTGCGATGAAAATAATATCACTCGAAAAAAATTACTCGAATTTATTATTATATTTATGCGAAAGTCGTCGTCTTATTTCTCTCTCGCGCCCCTCTCCCCCTGGCCCCTTCTCAATAACAACTTTCGTTCGCCAAAACGTCGATGTTTAATTAAGAAATTAGTTTTGTAGCTTTGCGAAAATTCGTCTCCGCAATTACGACGTCGTCGGATTTTTCCGCACCAATGCTCGGTATCGTTTTAGAGGGTACGTATTACCCGAGAAATATATTTACCAGACTTTTTGTTTCCTCGCGAAGAGTTTTGCGTAATTTTTTTGTCGTTTTTTTTTATAAAAGGAAAAAAGATGTGTAATCCGATACAGGATGAAATTTTCAGAGGGAAAATCTTCGCAATAAGGAATTGATTTCTTCGGGTTGGTACAAAAAAATGAATAAAGTGGAAAAAAATTGAAAAATAATCAATAAGAACCGAACGGAAAACTTCCCACAAAAGGAACCAACCAAATTAAAGTACTCAGACAGAAAACCACATCAAAGAAGGAATTAATTTTCAGAGAATTTATGAAAAATTCGAAAGCAATTGGACTAGAAACGGGTGAGAGTGAAAAATGACTTCAGTTTTGAATTCAGCGTCCTATAATACCTTGAAATCGATATACATGACGACTTTTTATCAACTCCCCCACTTTTCCCATTTTTTACTCCTCAATCAACTCCCCATCACTGGAAATCTGAATTCCCCCAAAAGGGCAATTATGCTGGGAAATTATGTCTGACACGTACCTTTCATGCCTGTCATGAAACAATGAAAGAAATACTGCTTCAAAATCCATGTTTCTAACACTCTACCCCCGCTCCCCTTTTTGATTAGCTCCCCACCAAAATTATTAATCCTGGTGGGGGAATAGATTTGAAATCCAGAATGACACGATTCAACATCGGATGATTTTTACTTCAAAATTTTCAAGATGACGTGCAGTTCTGCGAACCCTAAGTGAAATTAGGGGAGGAATGTTGGGTGGGGAGCTATTGAGGAGCAAGTGGTGGGGAGAGATGATAAAAAACCGTCATACATATCGATTTCATGGTTTCCGAGGACGCTGAATTCGAATCCGAAGTTACTTTTGCGATTCGATGAAGCTGAGACTCAGCACCATACATGGTGTCATTAAAACATCACCGTACAGTTTTACATTTTGTACAAAAATAACGTCAAAATATTACCCATCTCGATGATAGTTATACGCGGTCGAGAAATGAATAAAAATCTAGCAGACACGCGTTTAATAAACCTTTCTAAGATGAAAAACAGAACTTTAAGAGCAGAAGAGCAGATGAATGACATAACGTTGCGAAAAGCATCTCTCATAATGGCCTCGATGATGGAAACTGGGCCTTTTTAGCTGCACCTCGACTCTTGACTGGGAAGGGTGACAGAGGAAATGCATAGGAGACGACATCGTCGACGCTCGCACACGTTTCCGAGTTTCTTAAACCCCAACACCTATGTACGTTCGATTGATTAATAGGTGTTGGTTGCGGCTGTCATCGGTGTACAGGGCTAGGTATAGGTGCGGCGAATGGCTCAAGGGTTTTGAAGAGAGAGAGATGGTGAAAGAAACACCATACGAGAAATTTTCAAGGGGTTATGCGTCGAATAGAAATAGAGGTTTAATTGAGACACGCCCAAAAGTTCTAATGCAGAACGTATGCGGCAAATCGTACTACGTACATACAATTTATATGTTACGTGTACGGTCACGAGGGAGGTTTCGGTTACGAGCAATTTTGGGCCGTACGGCCGAACGGACGAAGAACCGAATGAAAAATTACACCAGCTATAACGTCGGATGACTAATGCGAGATATTTAAATACGTTCGCGTGGCTGTGATTGTTTATACAAATCGAATGGGTGGATGGATTTTCAAAACCAAAGGGAACCCTGGTTCGGGGCGGGTGATTGGAATCAAGTGGTTATCTGTCTCGGCGGTAGTCGATCGCGGATCGCTTAATAGAGCCACCCTCCGAGTTAGCGCACGATTTACGATAATAGATAAGTATCTGTATTTATCGGCTTCCTAGCTTCGCAGTTTGTACCCTTTTGTGCTTGCAATGTAACAAATTTGTATCCGGGGTGATTTTGTAATTCGTTATTGGCGCTGTATCGAATGGTAATTTTTTCCTCTTAGCGGGTGTGATATTAGTACCTACGGAGAGAGCACATCTGCGAAATGACTTCTTTCCGTTGCACTACGATTCCGAAAATTGATAGAATTGCGAACTGAATAAACACGCCGCAGCAGAAAGGAAAAAAAACACGAAGAAATCCCCCCGGTTCGTTAATTTGATTATTTAACATAGACAACTGCCAAGAGAGAACGAAAGAATCAAGGAGAACCCTTCTGAAGAGTCGAAAGGTGATGGTGTGTGCCCGTGTGCTCTTCATCGCCGCGCGAATTACAATCATCGAATATGTCTGACGGTTATGTATTTTCTTGTCTTTTCACAGATTGCGTAGCGTGGTTTGGTCTCCCCTATGTGTTTTTCCGTTTCGTATTTTCCACCCTCCTGCTCGCTAGCGTTCTCTTGTTTTTCGGGTGTTTTGGCTAAGCCGCGAGTGTATGCGTCTGGCACCCGCCACGCCGCGCTTTTAATCTTCTCCAAGTTCGTAATATGCAAAATACATCATCGGTTTTGTATTCTTGGCGTTTTAGCAATTTTGTTAGCTCCGTGTTATTTTTCACGACCATTTCACGTCGCATTGATTTTCTCCCTAGCGTTGAGCTGGTGTTGGTGTTGGACTTCTCCTTGCTGATATTATAGTTGTTGAGGGGCAGAGGGAGGTTAGTCAACCGTACGAATAGCATTGATGACCATCGTGTTCGCGGTACAGGATTATTTCTGCGGGAGTATTTTGCACGACTGAGCTAGATAATATGGAAGGATTAAAGAGAAGAGTTTTACGTGGCGGTTTCCAATGTTGGTTATTGTTTTTTCCCTTTGAAAACAAGGGTAGTTTTTTTTAAACTAACAAGGGGCATTCATACATGATACTAGGTGAGTGAAAACTTCATGAATCAATCGGATCCGAAAAGAAAATTTAAATGGTCGAAAAATGAAACAGAGACAGAAACTGGATGAGAGGCTATGGAGGGTATCGCACTCAAATCAATTTCCAGGTGGAAAATTTCCTTCAAAAACACGCTGCCACTGTTGAAAATAAAATGGACAAAAAAGCGTTCAAAGAAATTACATCGAAAACATAATTTCAATCATGGGAATGAGTTACACTTCAATTTTATGCCCAACTCCGAAATTAAAAGGGACAAAGAAGCCAAATCCACAAAAATTTAGATTTCAGTGCACAATAATTGTCTCAAGTCAAGGTACAATAATTGTTCCAAATTAGTGGACAATAATTGTCTCAAGTCAGTGGACAATAATTATTTCAAATCAGTGAACAATAATTGTCAAATCAGTGGGCAATAATTGTCCCAAATTAGTGGACAATACTTGTCTCAAGTCAGGGTACAATAATCGTCCACTACCTTCGTACAATTATTGCCCATTGACTTGAGACAGTTATTGTCCCGTGACTTAGGACAATTATTGTACCCCAGCTTGAGACGATAATTGTCCACTGATCTGAGACAATTATTGTGCCCTGACTTGAGATAATTATTGCTCACTGACTTGGGACAATTATTGTCCACCAATTTGGAACAATTATTGCCCCCAAGTTAGTGGACAATTATTGTCTCAAGTCAGTGGACAATAATTATTTCAAATCAGTGAACAATAATTGTCAAATCAGTGGGCAATAATTGTCCCAAATTAGTGGACAATACTTGTCTCAAGTCAGGGTACAATAATCGTCTACTACCTTCGTACAATTATTGCCCATTGACTTGAGACAGTTATTGTCCCGTGACTTAGGACAATTATTGTACCCCAGCTTGAGACGATAATTGTCCACTGATTTGAGACGATAATTGTCCACTGATCTGAGACAATTATTGTGCCCTGACTTGAGATTTGAGACGATAATTGTCCACTGATCTGAGACAATTATTGTGCCCTGACTTGAGATAATTATTGCTCACTGACTTGGGACAATTATTGTCCACCAATTTGGAACAATTATTGCCCCTAAGTTAGTGGACAATTATTGTCTCAAGTCAAGGTACAATAATTGTTCCAAATTAGTGGACAAAAATTGTCTCAAGTCAGGGTACAATAATTGTCCACTACCTTGGTACAATTATTGCCCATGGACTTGAGACAGTTATTGCCCCCTGACTTGGGACAATTATTGTACCCCACCTTGAGACAATAATTGTCCGCTGATTTGAGACAATTATTGTGCACTGATTTGAGACAATAATTGCCCACTGATCTGAGACAATTATTGTGCCCTGACTTGAGATAATTATTGTCCACTGACTTGAGACAATTATTGCCCACCAATTTGAAACAATTATTGCCCACCAATTTGGAACAATTATTGTACCTTGACTTGAGACAATAATTGTCTACTAACTTGGGATAATTATTGTCCCAAGTCAGTGGACATTTACTCAAGTAAAATAATGGAAGGGGAATGTGAAAATTGCCTGAAGGGGGCTTCACTGTTCCAAGGATCACATGCTACATGCTCAACACCCATTAACATTTTTACATCATAAAACTTGAGAAGGAAAGCAGTTTTGAAAATTTTTCAAAAAAACTTCTTTGAAACAGGATAAACATAGCTTTCAAATGATATAATCGCTTTTCTATTTCGGTGAACTATTGTGTCATAAAAAACAAGAAAATCATGCAAAATTGGAAATTTCTTGATATCGTTTGAAAAAATGAAAAAATTTCAACATAAAGACATCGAATCTCTACTCAAAAGAATAACTGACCCTCAAAAATGTAAAATCCCTAGTGAAGCCTGCTCTCTCTTATAAGAAAAATCAGCCCAGTTGTTCATACCGCCTGTGCCCTTACGCGACTATCTCTTGATCTAAAATTCTCGGTCATTTCGAGGCGATTAAAATTTCACAGCATCCTACATGAAAACCTCTCATCCTACTCCATTTTTCATCCAAATTGGACCATTCGAACAGGTTAACCCTCGATCCTCGTCTTTTGGATGCGATTGACCCGTGAAAAAATTTACCTTATTCGCGATTCTCTTTGGTGGGAAACCATTTTCCATGCGAAATTCCATCGCATCGGCCGACTAAGCGACGTCGGCGGTTAGTGGTCGATGGTAGGACCAAACCGCCATCTCCGCATCGTTTCGAGCTCGTAAAATATGAAAAATAACCACACGCCATCCGACATAAACGTCCATATAACTCGTGAAATTATCCAGTCCCTCTTTTTCACTCCATCCGTAGACACACGCATTCATATATCTGCTCTATCTCTCTCATTTTCCCTCCACCTCGAACCTCTCACTCTGCATACGACATATCTATATATATGTAAAAAGCATACACAATGAAAAGTACAAAAGCCACAACACACGTGACGTATATTAATCAAATCTTGGCTGAGGGAAAGGCGACGATGGGGGATGCTGTCGCGAGAGCCTCAGCCGACCTTGCCAGCCTGAATTTTTTTCGCTACCCGAAACGAAGCCCCCTCTCTAGCCGGCGTTAAATCCTGACAACTCATTAATTTTTTAGCTTTTTCTCTATCTCGCGTTGGTGTATACGCGCAGCCGCACACCCGATTCGACGGCGAAACACCATTAAACAAATCATAATTCAAAAATAGGCGGCGACGTATCGTTTTTCCATATTTTAATCCGACTAAAAGCATTTTTTTTCAATTTTTTGTTTCGACCGTTCCACCTCGTCCTCGCCGCGACGACATCGAGCTGCTTTAATTTTCTTGAAAACCCTCGCCGGCGAATATTTACCAACCGAGCTCGCGTACCCGTTAATTACATATAACCGCAATTAAATACGCGACGAAAAAAAAATCATCGGAAATTAAGATTAACCCCCGTGGCGACTCGGGGGAAAGGGTGGTATTTCGTGCGTTCGCGTTTTTTTTTTTCTACACGATCCCTTACACGTAGACGCTGCTACCAGCATATCCCCACAACATTAAACTATCCAGCGCAGATACGAGAAAAAAAGCTTTGTTTAAATTAAACCTTTACCAGCTAAAACAAACATTTCCACAGCACGCGATCCTCCTATCTTATCTATACTCGTTTACCGACACGTTGTAATGTACATCTCGTCGCCCCCGCTCGCAGCTTGCCACCCTATCGACGAGTATACGTTTTGGTTTTTTTCTTTCACCATTCTCCGCTCGTCTATTCGACGACTTGACCCTTTCGCGCGCACGATGGTACCTTACACGGTCTCCGTCGCCTCGTACCGTCGACCGGATGCTACAGCACGAGATTAATTAACGCGATTAATAATCGAAACTCATCGTTCGTTCTAATACGACCAAACAGAACAAAAAACCAATCGCTGTAATGAGAGCTTTGAAGGAAACAATTTCTACGAATGGGTGAGGCTTAGGGTGGGGGGTGAAAATACCCGTGTCACGGCAATCTACGCAACCCTTTAAGCCCTTCCAGTCAGGGTTGTCTTTAATATTTCGTCATCGATAGCAATTTGTATCAGTATACAGGGTGTCCCAGTTTCGATTGGAAAGAAGGAAGCTGACGATAGCACTTGCTAAGAGCAATAAAATGATTCATGTTAATATTGCACATTTATACAGTCTATTTTCAAAATTGAAGGGGCTACGATACTTCAAAATCTGAAAATTGTTATTTAAGCACGAAAAATCAGATGGAACCCAGTCACAAAATTATCCGACGATGACTTTTAGACATTTTGTAGGACTTTTTCGAATTTGGAAAAATTTTATTTTTCCAAATTCGAAAGACTTTTTGTACTTGAAATTGGGGTTCGAAAATTTTTCAAAAAAATTTCCTTACGAAATTAACTTACGAAAATCCATTACAAAGACTTTTAGATATTTTGTCTGACTTTTTAAGCTGAAATTGAAATAATTTTTTCTTTTTTCGAAAAACAACTCTTCCTTACTTCAAGATAGAAAAAAAATTATAGAATAAAAAATGACTGATTTTCCACGTTCTACAACTTTTGTTTGAAACTTTTTTTCGTATCGTCAATTTAGCAAATTTTTTCAACCGGGTGTCCC
>FIZU01048161.1:0-23397 GCA_900064475.1 Pseudococcus longispinus
ATTGAGAATTTTTTACCTGAAAATCGCATTTTTTCGACCTCCTGGCGAAGGGGGGTGGGAAACGAAAAAATTTTTTCCACGAAAAATGTTTTTTAGGGTCTCCCAACACTATACTAAAATTTTTCCGAAATCTGAGGACAGGGGCATTTTGCCCTCTTAATGGAGGGTACCCTTTCGTAAATATTAATCTGATCAAAAAAACATCATTTTTCCTGATCCATTTTCTCTTCGCCTGTATTTTTTGTATTTGAATAAATCTAACCATGAAATTCCAAATATTACCTAGTTACCTACGTACATCGAATACCTATTTCTTGAAAAACAATTTCAACCCGATGTTATTAAAAATTGGAAAAATATTTCATATTTTCGTACACCGAAAGTATGTATAAAAACTGAAACAAAAAACAAATTAACCTCTTACAAGCGTCATACGAGTGGTTACTCGGCATACCTAAGTTTATAAAAATACTTAACAAAGTTATTTGATGATCTGGAAGAAGTTTTATGATTTAAATGACATCAAATTAACATAATTCTGCACATCGGTTAAAATTCTCCACCTTATGTAATTTTCAGCTTCGAAAACAGGTCTTTTATTCTTTCATATTCGCATGCATGTTTGATGGTTTAGTTTTCAAGAAAGGTCATCTATTGATTAAAATTTAATTTTCGAATATTGCGGTTTATTCGCTAGACCGGTGAATATTTTTGAATTTTTTTTCTACATGTACTGCGTAACTTTCTAATTTTATAAATTCGCGTATTATCTGCGTAAATGTTGAAGATTGATTCAGCATAGTTGTATGTGGATATGTATTTCATTGACGTAGGTAGCTCGTATATAAGCTGCCGGTGCAACCTCAATCGTGAATTTATTGACATAGGTATACCTATACCAAGCGGTATTGCGAATTCTTCGGTTTACGTATGTAGGTATAATGTAATTTTAAAATTAGATTTTATCGAATGTGTGACGTCATTAAACATTTAATAGTTTATTTTTAAAATTTTATAATATTTAGTATGAGCACGTGAAGTAGTGAAAATTTATTTTTAACTTATATAGTACCTTCGCATAGATATCCTTGCTTGCATATCAAAACAAATAAATCACTTCAAGGATCGATATGCGCTGATCTGAAGGTTTCTAAAGTGTCAATGTACCTACCTGGATATCATTAAAAAAATAGTAGATGAGTAATGTGATAATGTGAACTTATTCCTTACCTTCAAAATTGAAGAGGCGAAAGCTTTTTAAAAAAATTGGGTAAAAAAAATATTTTAAATTGTGGAAATAGGTAAGTAGGTAGGTACATGTATATAAAATAATTGAAGAAATTAATACTCCTTCGAAAACCGAAGAAATTTTGTCCTAATAATGTTACAAGACTGGAATTGGAGCTAAAACTCTTAATTTTTTGTACCTAATTACGAGTATCTATACAAAATCTTTCATTTTTTTTTGGTTAAAAAATTTCAATTTTCTAGTATTAATAATTTCTCAATTCTTCTGGTAACAAAATTTTTCAATTTTTTGATGAAAAAATGTCTCAATTTTTTAGCGAAGAAATGTTTCAATTTATTGGTGAAAAAATTTCTCAATTTTTCGGAGACAGAATTTCTAAATTTTTTGGTGAAGAAATGTGTCAATTTATTGCTGAAAAAATGTCGTAATTTTTCGGAGACAGAATTTCTCAATTTTTTGGTTGAAACCCCTCAATTTTCTAGTATAAATAATTTATTGATTTTTCTGGTAAAAAACGTCTCAATTTTTTGGTGAAGAAATGTTTCAATTATTCGGAGACAGAATTTCTTTTTTAGTTGAAAAATTTCAATTTTCTAGCATAAATAATTTGTCAATTTTTTTCAGGTAAAAAATATCTCAACTTTTTGATGCAAAAAAGTCTCAATTTTTTTTTTATAAAAATGTCTCAATTTTTTTATGCAAAAAGTCTCAATTTTTTTCAGATGAAAAATATCTCAAATTCTTGATGATGGATGGATATGTAAAGATGTCTCAACTTTTTGATGCAAAAAGTCTCAATTTTTTATGCAAAAGTCTCAATTTTTGCAAAAATGTCTCAATTTTTTTTTTGTAAAAATCTCTCAAATTTTTATGCAAAAAGTCTCAATTTTTTGGTGAAGAAATGTCTCAATTATTCGGAGACAGTATTTCTCAATTTTTTAGTTGAAAAATTTCAATTTTCTAGCATAAATAATTTGTCAATTTTTTTCAGGTAAAAAATATCTTAACTTTTTGATGCAAAAAAGTCTCAGTTTTTTTATACAAAAAAAGTCTCAATTTTTGCAAAAATGTCTCAATTTTTTTTGTAAAAATGTCTCAAATTTTTATGCAAAAAGTCTCAATTTTTTGGTGAAGAAATATCTCAATTATTCGAATACAGAATTTCTCAATTTTTTATTTGAAAAATTTCAATTTTCTAGCATAAATAATTTGTCAATTTTTTTCAGGTAAAAAATATCTCAACTTTTTGATGCAAAAAAGTCTCAATTTTTTTTATACAAAAAAAGTCTCAATTTTTGCAAAAATGTCTCAATTTTTTTTGTAAAAATGTCTCAAATTTTTATGCAAAAAGTCTCAATTTTTTGGTGAAGAAATATCTCAATTATTCGAATACAGAATTTCTCAATTTTTTATTTGAAAAATTTCAATTTTCTAGCATAAATAATTTGTCAATTTTTTTCAGGTAAAAAATATCTCAACTTTTTGATGCAAAAAAGTCTCAATTTTTTTTATAAAAATGTCTCAATTTTTTATGCAAAAAGTCTCAATTTTTTATGTAAAAATGTCTCGGTTTTTTTATGCAAAAGTCTCAATTTTTTGGTGAAGAAATATCTCAGTTTTTTTTGTGACAAAATTTCTCAATTTGTTGGTGACATATTTTCTCAATTGTTTGGTTGAAAAATCTCGATTTTCTAGTACAAAAAAATTCTCAATTCTTCAGGTAAAAAAAATTTTCAGTTTTTCTGGTAAAAAAATTACAATTTTTTGGCGACCGAATTCCTTAATTTTTTGGTTAAAAAATTTCAATTTTCTAGTATAACAAATCTCTTAATTCTTCTGGTAAAATTGCTTAGATAAACTTTTTTTCAATTTTTTGTTCAAAAATCTCAACTTTTTTGTAAAAAAAATAAAAAAATAAAATTTTTCAAAGTGATAAATTCCTTAATTTTTTTGGTACAAAAACTTCCTCAAATTTTTCGAAATTAAGCAATTGTCAATTTTTTCTGGATTAAAAAATTGCTCTGTACTTTTTTTTTGAGAATTTCTCAGTTTTTCTGGAGAAAATGGTTGTTTTTTGAAAGAAATCTTAATTTTAAAAAAAACTCTCAATTTTTTTGAAGTAAAAATATTTTTCATATTTTTGGAGAATTAAAATCTCTCAATTTTTTCAGAATAAAAATTTTTGAAGAAAATATCAGAATTTTTTGAAGAAAGAAATCTTTCAATTTTGTAGATAATGGTCAAACTACCAAAGTTCTCAATTGTTTGAAATGAAAGATAAGTATTTTAGTGTAGAATTTTCTAATTTTTTAAAGATAAAAATGTTTCAATTTTTTTGAAAAAAAAGAATCGGTCATCTCTTCGGGAAAAAATCGAACTAAACTCTAGAAAATTTCAAGTGGCTGTCTTGCCCCCTTCAACTTCCATGGTAGGTAAAAAATTATTGGAACAAAATTTGTTCAATTTTCAAACTTAGTATTCATTTCCACTATTAATTTTTTTTGAATTTTTTCGTTGAAAGTGATTTTTGCTGCCTCCTCAATTTTGAAATTGGGCAAAAAACCGTAATATGGAAATTTGTCCAGTTTTGGAGGTTCTATCCATTTCTTAATTAAAAATATCTTTCGAGGAGATTTTTTGAAAGTATATTCGTTCCTTTAATTTTTGAAATAGGCAACCACATGTTCATATCTCTTTTTTTAGTGGTGGTATTCTCGATTACGTGCAAATTTTGCGTTTTGACATTCACTAATCAGATACCTACCTTGCAGATAATTGAGGGAGTGAATGGAAAAAATTGTAAAATTTTGTGAAATTAACAGGGATGAGTAGGTACCTATTTATTTGTAGGTGAGGTTTGAAAATTCAATATGTTTTCATTTCTTTTTGAGCAAAAATTGTGGCAAAATCTGCGATTTTCTTTGATAATTTTAATGATAAGGAGATATCCTTTATTAACATATCTCTTGTTGTTTTCAATCCTTTTGCCTCTCAAAATCAACTTGTTGCAAAAAATTACCTATTTTTAATCCTCTACACTTTTTGTTTAATTTATTAATTTATAGAGCTCGAAAACTGCAAAGGATTACTTAAATCTTCGAAGAGAAATCGTCAAATGCATTGTCTGGAAAAATGAATTGGTATCGGCGGACACGTGAAATTCAAGATTTTTTCACTTTGCTGATTGAATCAAACAGAAGAAAATTATTGAACTTTAACATTGAATTTTGTTCCCGTTCTTGTACCAAATAATAATTCAACATCAGTTCAAAAAAGGTGATGTATGTACCAAGGTCATTGTCCTGTAACCCTGTAAAAAAATATTTGGATAAATTAACAGTACAATGATTACAATAAATTACATAGTATCATTTTTTATTTTTTACTAGACTAAGTAAATTCAAAAATGTGGTTAATTATCTCGAGATAATTTTTATAAAAACGTATCCCAATAAATAATCGACCCAGATCAATTTTCGGTCAAAAACACTGATTAAAATTTTTCAAACCCGAAAACCTACCACCTTGAAATTGAAATCAACGCCTTCATTCGCAATAATATACAACCAAAGTGACGTGACTAGCATAAAATATGTATAATTTTCCATTTTGCGGTCGACGGAATAATAATGAAGTATATTTTCATCACAAAAAATAAGATTAAAAAAAGGGATACGTTTTTAAATATCTCTTTTCATTCTCAAGTTCCTATATTTTTGCAAATAAACATTTTCTTCCAGTTTTATAAATTATTCTACGCGTCAATTTACATATTCAACGGTACCTTTTGAAACATTAGTTGTTCTCATTCAATTAAAATACTTACCGCAAACGAAAGCATCTCTCATATTATAGGTATAAACGGTACACAGATCGTTCGGGTACATACTTCCCTCAGGGCTTGAGAAATGTTTAAAATTGGCGACCACGAGCGGTCATTGTGCGTATTTGTACCTTTATTATACTCCTAATTCAGGTAAATAATACCTAATCCTTTTTCATTAAAAACTAAAATCCCCTTCGATGGAAATATTTCACCGTGATTCAGATAGGTATATTTATTGTCGTTTTATGTGTTCCGGAGTAAATTTCAAAAAAACCCATTGCCAATTAATGCATCTAATGATAGCAGGACCCGTGTTTTTATTGAAATATCAACGGTAATTCACTGTCGTATTGAGTAAATGATTGATAATTAATAATTACGATATTTGCAGTACCTAGTATATTACGAAGTGTGTATTTCCATTAGGTACTTCTAATCAACATGGAATTGTACATTTTTATGAATACTTATAGATAGGCATCCAACTTACCAATCAATTCGTATAAATAACTATAACCAAGCACTTAGATCAAACTAAAGACTAATCCCTTAAAAATAATAGATATAGATTTATACATTGCCAGTTGAAGCATAACCATTAAGGCACATTAACCATATGATGCAGACAGGTAAAATTAGTAAAATTTGCGGCCAATAATTATACACACTCGTCAGCCTATTCGAGCCAACACCAGAGTTGATTTAAACTTGCCAATCATCGCGGACCCGTTGGAAATCACACTAATCAATTCAGCTTTTTCATCGAAAAGCACCTCGAATGAGAAATGATGTCATTTGAAAATCGGCTCCGGTGTAAAAAGGTTCGATAAATTGGTATAAAAATTGGTCGACAATCCTCGGCTCGTATCAATAATGTGTAGGGTTTTACAGTGAGTAATAAACTTCAAACAGGTTAATCTTCGTTTCCTTGGATAACCCAAGCAAAACGAATAATTTATTTATGCATACTACACCGTTTAATTAGTCAGTTCGAATTCGTCCACGAAAGAAGACAGTATTAGTTGTTATCAGGTTATCACTAAAAGTACGATATCGTGTCGCTATCATCTTTGCTGCGTTTCCTTCCAAGTTTCGTCGATTTTCCAGCTGTGTTCATAAAAATATGTTAATAATTTTTCCTAATTTGAAGGTACGTATTTGTTTGCGATAATTGTAATTTTTACGTAATCTGATTAGTACCCGAAGTTATGGCAAAGTATGTTTTTAACATCGAAACATTCATATATAGGTATTGTTTTCTGTATTAATTGACCTGCAGTTATAGCAGCTATACATACGTGCGTAATTAGAAGAAGAACTTTGAGACCATTTATTTTTGCGTTTTATTGATCGCCTGATCGATGTTTTTCAATTCGGAAACTTGATCCATTAAGCAACATGTGATTATCTGTTCTATAATTATTTGATTTTTCTTTTCAGACTGAATTGTGAATATGAATGGTGTGATTCAAAATGTTATTGTATTTTTAATAATACAAATAAGCTGTTCCTACGCTCAAAACACATCTGGTAAATATTGGTATTTCTAATTCAGTTGTTGAAGCACAAGTTCCAGACTTCTGATTCACATTTAACTTCATCTAATGAAATATTTCCAGCTAGTTCCAAGTGCCTCACCCCCGATAACTATGTAGGAAAATGCATAAGCATAAGAGAATGCAGAGACTTACTCTTACTTCTGGAATACAGAGGGAAAGATCCCAGAGTGGTTCAGTTTCTGCGTAAATCGCAATGTGGCATGATTGGAAGTAATCCCAAAGTATGCTGCAGTACTGGAGTGCTCAATACTCCTAAACCTGTAAAAGACGATATTTCTGATTCGAAAATTTGCGGATTACCCGATGTGTCTCAGAAAATCATCGGAGGAGAAGGAGTAGCTTTGGGTAAGTCTTGCTTTAATTGTTAGTGCCTGGCCAAATCCATTTGCAGAGATCTAACCAATGGAAACATCAACAGGTGATTATCCTTGGATGGCAGCATTAGGATACAGAAAGAGGAAAAACCCTGGACCGGAATGGATCTGCGGTGGCACTCTGATTAGTAGTAGATATGTGCTGACAGCATCTCATTGTCTTCATGGAATCAGCCCTTGGGAATTGTAATGCATTATTTGATTTTTATTTAGTTTATATTTACCGGATGCTCTGTTAGTTCAGGGACCACCTTCTGACCCTAGTTTGCCAAAGTTTGAGATTGATACCCCAGAATCAACAGAGCATCCAGTAGATTGGCATGGAATAGAAAACCAGTGTAATGAAGATCCTGCATGTATTTGTTGTTGACATGTGCGACAGAACATGCACGATGAATGGTTTTTGTTACACCTCTTTCTGAAAGCCACGTGTTGTTAATTCGGGGGCCACCCTAGTTTGAGGTTGATACCCTAGAATTAACAGAACATCCAGTAGACGGCTACAGATTGACGTGGAACGGAAAACCAGTGTAATGAAGATCTTGCATGCATTTGTTGATATGTGCGACACAACATGCACGATGACTGGTTTTTGTTACACCCCTGTCAGAAAGCCACGTGTTGTCTTTAATTCTGGAGCCAGCATTATCGTATGCCACCGTGCCTCATGTTATTGAATTTATTACAGGTACATGGTTCGATTAGGAGATGTGAATTTGAATGATTCCGTTAAAGATGGAGCTACCCCTTTGGATGTCCCAATAGAGAGTACTTTAATTCATGAAAAATACACTAGTTCTCCAATTACCAATGATGTTGCTCTCGTCAAATTAAGATATGCTGTGCAATACACAGGTAAATTTCATGGTCCTCCCTCAAAGTCTCAAGGTTTTAATCATTTTGAAACTAATTTATTATTTTACTTTGATACAGATCTAATTAAACCAATATGTCTTCCGGTGGCTCAAGAATTCAAAACTAATAATATTCTGGACCATCAATACGGTTTTGTTGCTGGTTGGGGTAAAACTTCATTCAGTAAGTGTCCGTTTTTTAAATCTATCTGAATATTCATGGAAATACCAGAGAGTCTTTATAGCAGACTCCTATACGACATCATACTAATGTCACTAGATGATATTAATTTATGTCTTTTGCAATGCATCAACCTCACATACTGCGACTTAGTGTCCAATATAGGTAAACATTAGTGAGAAGGGGGCTCACATCAATGGACCATCAGACTCTATACTGCTGATTCGAATCTTTGCTATTGAAAGCCAAATTTTCAAACTAATTTTTCAGTAATGGGTATAAGTTGGCATTCGTCCAATTAGGAGGTTAGAATTGATTTCATCTGTATCAATCTAGCAGGTTGATTTTTTTACTGTATTTCGGATGAATATGAGTATTCTTGGAAGGCTCCTTCAGAGAATTTTTTTGACATTGAATTAACGGACAGTCTTGTAAGTTGTATCACAAAAAATTCACGACTATTTGAAAAATTTAGAATCATTACAAAAAAAATTTGACTTAACCTAACCTAACCCAACCTAACCTAACAACTTTTTTTTCCCAATTCTCCAATATCAAGACAAACTTACAACCACAAATCATTCTGTATATGTTTACAAAAGTCATTCAATGGGAGCTAAGAAAATATGTGAATAGATATCAAGCAAAAGTTTCATCAATAACTTTTAACAAATTCAAATACAGGGTGGCATACATGGAAAGTCGATGATATTGAAGAATTAAAAAAACTCGTACGTTTTTTATTTAAAAACATGAATATTCTGACCAAACTAAGGATCCTACAAAAGAAATGCTAAGAACTGAAATTGTAGAGCTTAAAATTCTCTTTCTGTATGAAGCAGTTGGTTTTTTTCTAGGAGGCTTAGTTTTGGAGATTTTTGCAGTCTATGTTCAAAATTTGATACAAATTTTTCACATTACAAACTTTGACTGCAAATATCTGAAAAACCAAATCTCTTGGGAAAAAAATTAACTGATTATTGCAAAAAGAAAATTTTAAGCTCTACAATTTTGATTCTTAGAATTTTTTTCGTAAGACTCTTGATTTGGCCAGAAAATCCATTTTTATAGGAAATTTAGCTCATAAGCTAACTTTGTATTCGTATATGAGCTAGATTTACCATAAAAATGGATTTTCTGGCCAAACAAAGAGTCCTACGAAAAAAATGCTAAGAATCAAAATTATAGAGCGTAAAATTTTCTTTTGACTTTGTAGAAGTAGTTTTTTCCTTAGACGCTTAGTTTTCGAGATTTTTGCAGTCGAAAGTTTTTTTTTCTCATTTCAAAACTATATTGACGTTCTATGTGGGACACCCTATATTCTGTGTTACAAACAATATTAAGATTAGGTAATTTTCTATTACAGCAACAAACACGTTTAGTTCTCATCTTCAAGATTTGCGAATGCCAATCCTCCCAATCGATGTTTGTAAACAAACCTACAAAACGATTCCAAAATCGTATGTAGACAATAGAAATATTTGTGCTGGATACATCGAAGGAAAAAAAGATTCATGCCAGGTAGGCACTCAAAACGTCAAGTTTTGATAATCAAGTACATTTCTATGATAGAAACTGCATCTATAACGATATTTATTATTTTACAGGGTGACTCTGGTGGCCCCTTAATGTGGATAAATGCGTATGATTCGAGATATTACATCGTTGGTATTGTTTCATATGGTTACAAATGCGCCGAACCTGGATACCCCGGAGTTTATACTAAAGTCGCAGAGTATATGGATTGGATAAAATTACACGCGAAATAATACCTACCTACTTAAAATAAATTTCATTCTAGTGAATTTGCTTTCTATAATTTTTAATTTTTTTTTCATATGTGTAATAAATTTTTTGTAAATACGTCAGTTTACTTATTTCGTGCCATTATTTTTGGAAGAACAAGGTTTTTGACCTGAAGCTATACATTGATATCTACCTATACACGGTTATTATGTTTGTCCAACCCAAATGGGCTAATTATCGGCTAATTTTCTTCAACATGAGATCATCTGCGGTTTAAAAAAAGCAAAATACGTTGTTTGCATGATACGCCACATGTTGATAATTCAATTTTATAAAATAAAAAGGTATTCGTAAAACTAAGTATACCTATTTTCATTCGAGCGAAGGAACATAAACATAAACAATTATAAAATGTAAGTTATTTACGACGAAGGAACATAATTTTACGTCAACAGAAACGAGTCGAAGAAGAAGACACTTCGCGGAATTCATTAGATATAGATAGGTACCTACGCAGGCGGAGGGTGTTATGGACAGTTATATTTAAATTTATTTTCAATATTCAACCTGCGCCGTTCTCGTCAGCGAAAGTTGCTAAGAGCTAACTGAAGATCTATGCTAAAATCTTCAACATATTTGCAGATCTCTATATTCTTCCGGGAGAGTTTCGTAAACTGTTTTTTTCCACAATTCCACAATATGTTGTCAAATGTGACTTCGAATTGCTCCGATTTTTATTAAAAAAAAAAAAAATCGACAGTAAAATGAGAAGAATAAAGCTGATGCTCTTAAACCTGATTCCTATGACTTCAATAATTTAATCTAACAGATGTATACCTAATTTGCATACACTCAATTTTATAGGGACTACATGTTTCAAACTACAATATCAGTGCGACTGTACAACTGTAGGGACTACCTATAGACCTACTAACTATTAGTGTACTTCCATGGACAGGTCAGTAAAATGATAATGTCTAAACACGTTATAGTCTATTTCGACGATGATGACGTTAAAGTTCATAACTTATGACGTCAAATAGCAGCCATTAACCGAACCCGCGTAACGTAGAACCTCGCTATCCTTGATGGTTATCAAATAACTCGAAAAAATTCTAATAGATATCGAAAATGTTGATCAGTCTTCGTTGATTCTAGCGTCATTTGATTTCTTGGCATTCTTGCCAAAAAATTGTTCGTACTCGTGTAGAAATCTCGTCCAAATATCGTCTTTTTTTTTATCATTTTGATTTGTTTAATGCGAAAATTTGCTATACAATGTATAAATAGGGTGTTCGAGAGGTTAGTGGATGTCGAAACACGAGATTCGGATACATACTCGTATAACCGAGTACCATCAATGGTAAGAAGAAGCAGTAGATATTTGAACTTGCTGTCTTGGTTAAAATTGAAGAGGCAAATATCACCATTCAAATTTAAAAAGATTTGGATGGAAAGTTATTTTCGATTATGATTTATGGACATGGGTAATACCTCAAAAATTGAGAAAATTTCCATATAACGATTTTTTTTTGCTAAACTTCACAGTTGAAGGGCCTACAAACACGTGTTAAAATAAAAAAAATCTATTAAAAAAACAACATAATCATAGAAGCGAATAGGTACTTAGAACATTGAAGGCTGAACAAGTGTTGTTTCGACTATTTTTCGCCCAACATTAAAATTGAAAGAGTTATTAAGTAAAATCTCAATGTAAAAATCCTTAAATCTTTAAGTTAGGCTAAAAAATCAGCTGAATGAAATTTTTTCAATTTTCGAAGGATTATTCATTTCTTCGATACGTTCTTTTTAGATTTTTTTTCTGTTTCAGCATGAATTTGCAGCCTTTTCGATGTTGAAGGTGTTCAAAAAGTCATCGGGAATACATTTTCTTAGTTTTTGAGGTACATAGGGTCCTATTTTATCATTAAAAATTTGAACACGTAAATAATTAGATCAATTTTTTAAAAGCATTTGCACCTTCAATTTTTAAGGCAGGCAACACGTTCATCTACTTAATGTTTTTTCTCAATGGTACGTATTCGGTATATGTTTGCCATGTTTCTAAAAGGTGTATCAAATATAAAATTTAAAAAAATTCTTCCCAAAATCGTAATTTTTTTCATTTTCTCTTTTTTTAGCAAAATTAATTGACTCAAGATTATTCACCAGTTGTTAATTTCTCATCAAAAATGGAACTTGTTCAAAATTTTTAAATGTCTATACATATATTTGACAATATTTAGATTAAAAAAAAATGTCTTCTTAAATTGACATGGTAACGTGGTTTCAAGCTGATTGAAAGTAGCTGATTGTTGATCATGAATCTGCAATTCGTTTCGTAAGTCCATTTTTTGTGTTTTTTGAAGAGAAAATCTACGATATTTTGAGAACAGAGCTCGAGCACCGAAAACCAATGTCAGATTTGTACTGAGAGGCCTACACGTATACTCGTGATTAGTCGAAAATCACCTTTACTTACACAGCCCCTTCAAAAATGAAGGTAGGCAAAAAGTGTATACCACAAATTTATTTACAAACATTTTTTCCTACCACCCTGTGTACTTGAAATTATGATTTTTGTAATTTTTTGTTGAAGATAGGCAACTATCAACACATGAAAGTGCATTGGATTGCAGCATTTTCAAAAAATTTACCAAATCATAATTTCGAGTTCTTAGGGTGGCGTGGTAGAAAAAAAGTTCGTAAAAAATTTTCTGGCATACACATTGAAGTGATATTCTTCATCAACTTTCATTTTTTTTGTTCTTTCTCACGAATTAAGTATTTTTGATTTTGAAAAATTTTACATGAAACAAGTTGAAAAAAATTGAAGTTTTTCGATTTTGCTGAAATGGCAATATTTGATAGATAACGAGTTAAAACAAATCCAGACATGATTTTTAGGCCCCTAACTCATCTCGAAGGAATTTTTAAGTTCCCAAAATGACGTCATTCGAGTATTTAAAAAATAAATTGAAAAAAAGGGAAAAAATGAACGAATTTGATCTACATATAAATGCAAGTCGATATGACCCCCCCCCCCCTTGGCAAAAACCAAAAAAATTCTATTTAGCGTAAAATAGTCTGAAAAACAAGAAAAAAAAATTTTCAGAGTGTCCGCACCAAAACTGTGCCCCCACAAGTTTTTAGAAATTATTTACGAAAAATTTCTTCGCAAAGTTTTTACATTTTAATAAATTTTTCAAAAAAATATTTAAAAAAAAGAAAATAAATTTTTTTGAAAAATCATATTACAAAAGCCAAAAATGGTTATTTCCAAGCATTTTGATGGAATAAAAAAAATGAAAGTGTTGGATTTTAAAATTATCTAAAAGTAATGAAAGTTTACACATTTTTTAAAAACAGGACAACAGCAACTACAGGGTGTTCAAGTAGGAGTGTACCGCCTTCAAAGCAAAAATGCAGCTACTCAAACTACATAAGTGTTTGCATGTTTATCGACCTTAATATTTGGAGGGGTTAAATTATGTACTCATGAAGATGATTTTTTCAGAACGTTGTAATTACGCTGATAATGTAGATAGGCAAACTTTTTTGAAACTTTTTAGTAGAACTTTTGAAGGTTTACAAAATGAGCGATAATCATGTTTTGCCTAGCTCTAAAATTAAAAGACGTACAATGATTTCAAATTTTCCATGCATTATAACTCTTTTAATTTATAAGTTATTCAAAATTTTGAAAGAGTTTAAAGTTCACAAAATCAACTATTGGTGTTTCGACTAATTCTTAAATTGAAGGAGATACAATGATTTGAAAATTTGTAGGCTTCAGAACTCCTTCAATTTTCAGGTTAGGTAAAATTTTGTAAGAGTCACTTTTTGTTGAGTTTTTTAAGCTTTACAAAATGAGCTTATAATTTTTAGCATAACTCTAAAATAGAAGGAGCTACAACCCCTGAAAAGATGAAAAGTGGAATTATTTTCTTAAAATTTAATTTTTTCTTTTCAACAAATTTTCAGAATGGGTTTTCATGTTTTCAATTGTGGAGTTGGATAAAAAATTATTAGATAATTTTGTGGAGCTGAGATAGCTCAACAAAAAATATCTCTTACAAAATTTTGCATAACCTGAAAATTAAAGGTGTCATGAAGTCTACAAATTTTCATATCATTGTACCTCCTTCAATTTTAGAGCTAGGCAAAACATGAATATAACTATTTTGTAGAGCTTAAAAAGTTCTACAAGAAAGTTTAAAAAGAAATTGCCTATCTATGTACATTGCCTGCGAAGTTACGACGTTTTGAAATATCTACCAGGACTAGGTGCATAACTTTGACCCGTTAAATTCTGTGGGGGGGAGGGGGTCCAAACCTGCTAGACCCCTCTAAATAAGCAAAATACGTGGGAAGCCACTTTGAAAATTTTTTGTAAAGAAAAAATTAAATTTTAAGAAACTAATGTCCCTTTTCACCTTTCAAGTGGTTGTAACTCCTTCAATTTTACAGTTAGGCAAAACATTATTAGCTCATTTTATAAGGCTGAAAAAGTTCAACAAAAAATGTCTTTTGAGAAATTTTGCTAATTTGAAAATTAAAGAAGTTATGAAGCTTACAAATTTTTAAATCATTGTAGCTCCTTCAATTTTAGAATTAGGCAAAACATAAATGCACCTCATTTTGTAGAGCTTAAGAAGCGTTACAGGAAAGTTTGAGAAAAATTTGTCTAGCTATATTATTAGCGGAGTTACGACGTTCTGAAAAAGTTATAATTTTGCCCCTTCAAATTTTGGAATCGGCAAACTTGCATACATTTATGTAGTTAGGGTAGTTGCATCTCTGATTTGAAGGCGGTGCATTACTACCAGCACACCCTGCATACTATCAAATATCAGCGGAGTTACGTTCTGAAAAAATCATCTTCATTATTGCATAACTTCGCCCCCTCATATCTTAGAGTCGGCAAACTTGCATACATTTATGCAGTTTGGATAGCTGCATCTCTGATTTGAAGGCGGTGCATTACTACCGGAACACTCTGTATACTAAGTATCAGTGGATTTAGATGTTCTGAAAAAACCATCTTCATTATTGCATAACTTTGCCCCTTCAAATCTTAGGATCGCCAAACATGCGTATATGTGTGTAGTTTGAGTAGCCGTATCTTTGATTTGAAGGCTTTGCACACCTACCCGAACACCCTGTATATCTCTGGGGCTAAATACAGACTCAAATTACTTTCAACATCAAAATCAAGCCCAAAAATCCAAAAACTGTCAAATCTTGACCCATATCAAACTCAAGACAATCAAATCATCTCCTTCATCGCAAATGTACTGCAATTAATCACTCCACTAATCATATGAACCATAATCCTATAAAAAAAGGAACCTTCTACTCCAAAATAACAAGTTTTTTTTCAACCGCACTAATTTTCTAGCCAACTACCCAACCTCACCCACATCCCCCACCCTCGCAACTACAACTCCCCCCCAAAAAAAATCGTCTCAAGTTTACTCTTGGCATATATATGTATATTTTATCAATCTTTAATGTTTTGTTACATCACATAAAATACCGTAGTAACATAAATACTTTGAAAGATTACAGAATATTATAAATGAACACGTAAATAATACAAACACAACACATGACATAAGTTGCGCTAAAATATGCTTAACTTTTTATATAACCAGAGAAATATAAATAAAAAAAAAATAATAAAAATTGAAAAAAAAAACAATAAAAACACCAATAAGTAAATAAAGAGTGCAAAGAAACATTAAAAAAAAACGAAACACTGAAGATAATTGCCGACAAACGAGATTATTTTGTATAAAATTTATAAAAATATTTGTAAACATTATTGTCCTACTGGTATAACAATGGAAAACTACAAATGACGTAAAAGTGCATGTTTCGTTGAACCACACTATTCGAAAAAAAAAAAAAAAGGTAATAATAAAGAAATCGAGAAAACCTTTGATATAATAAAATAGTAGATATTATAAGATAAAACGCCGAATATTAAAAACCCATTGCAGTATTCGTAAAATTAAATACGTTAAAGTAATAAATAAGCTCCACACATTAACAACAAAAATATAATGTAGTATACAGAGGAATACGATAAAAGCACAGGAAAAAAATATATACGTAGGTCTAGGTACTAGGAAAAAAAAAAAGAAAAAAACAAGCCAATTAAAAACCTATTTAGTAAAAAGAAGAAAAAAGGTATACGTTAATAATTATAAATTATTATTACCCATCTTACTAACTTATCAAATTCCCGTATTAAAAAATGAAAAAAAAAACCATTCGGTCGAATAATTTCAGTACTAATATTTGCGATAAGAATGAGCGTAAATATCATTTTTTTTAATAATTCAATTTTTTTATATTCTTAAAATTTACAGAGAAAAAAAAAATATTAATAAAGTAAATAATAACACAGAAAATACATACGAACATTTTAGGTAACTTTAGTGCTAAATATTTGTGTAAAAACGCAACGTGAAATTAGTTAATAAATAATCATACACGTAAACTCACAAAAGAAAAAAAAAGAAAAAAAAATTCAACTACACATAAAACACACTTTGTTTTGCAGGTACCAAGTATTACATAAAAGGGATAGGGGGGAGGGCGTAACCTTATCAACTAATGGTCCTTTTTTCCCGCCAAAAATAATACTATACTTCGATCGACCATAGAAAAATCAAGCCTTGTTTCTCTACATCGCCTATGCAAACGCTATCATGAGTAATTAAATCATCACACACACCTACGTATTCCAGCCTTGTAAAATTTATACAACAGCGAAAAAAAAAAAAATGAAAAATAAAACACACGTATAAAAAAGGAACACCATTCAAGCTGCGAGTGCCTAAAATCATACATAGCAAGCTCTACCTATACACTACTCGATTCGAAGAAGAGAAAAAATGTGAAAAAAAAAACAACACACGAAAAATATTAAAAAGGAAAAAAAAAATGATCGAGATGTGTTTTCTAAAACTGCAGATGGGAGTAATTATCCGTCGATTGAGAAAACACTTTTTTAACGTAATAAACCTGGATAGGTCTTTTTTTTTCGAAGCCAAATAGCTAAATTAAAAATTCAAAAAAACGAGGTAATCACGTACGTGTTGAAGTATTTGTAGAGGAAAAAACTCTATGACCTTGAATTTGTCGATGGAACAGCTACGTAGCTTAGTCTAGTTATTTTAAAATCATTTCGCATCCCTCGATATTTATACGAATTTGTAATTCGATGTTAAATTTTTTTCGGACGTAATTTACCAACTCGAGTTTTCAAGTCGATTGCATGCTCAGTTTTATTTTTTCTATATTTTTTACTGCATTTTTCTTGCGGTGGGAAAGTGGATGTTGAAAAATTATTCATTATGTATACAGGGTGTCCAGAAAATCGCAAAACTTGCGATTAAAATTTTTGTTTGCATACAGGGTGTCCTAATTACAAGAAGGAACCAGCGCCTTGAAACTGGACTCGACGATACGAACTGAACAAATACGTGAAATAAATTGCCTACTTCGAAATTTGGAGGTGCACTGGCATGGATGAGAAGTTTTTCAATAAATTAATGAATTCTCGTACAGGGTGTTTCGATAGGATTACGCCGCCTTCAAACCAGAGATGCAGCTATTCGAACTACATAAGTGTATGCATGTTTGCAGCCTGAAGATTTGAAGGGGCAAAGTTATACACTTGTCATCATAATTTTTTCAAAATGTCGTAACTTCGGTGATAGTTTGAATAGGCAATTTTTTTTGAAATTTTAAGCTCTATAAAATGAGTTTTATTCATGCTTTGCCTAACTACAAAATTGAAGGAGCGACAATCATTTGAAAATTTACACGCATTAAAACTCCTTCAATTTTCCAGTTGGACAAAATTTTGTATCAGTTATTTTTTGTTGAGCTTTTTGAGCTCTACAAAATGAGATAAGTAATGAATTTTTTTCAAATCCAAATTTGAAATTGTGGGAGTAGTGGCGTAACCAGACAGGTAATCAAGGATGGGGGGGGGGGGGTAACCGCGAAAAAAATTCATGTGTGTTTTTTTAAAGGTCTCCGCGAAAAAAATTCATGTGTGATTTTTTAAAACATCCATTATTTCATCAAAATCACGAGGGCGAAAATTTTTGCGGAAAAGGACATTTAAAAGCTTAAATTTCATAATTTTTTTCAACTTTTCAGTCGTCAAGGGGGCGGAGTGAGGGGGTCAGACCCGCTGGACCCCCTTCCCCTTCTCACAAATACGTCACTACGTGAGACACCACTTTGAAAACTTTTTGAAAGAAAAAATTAAATTCCAAGAAACGAATGCCCCTTTTCATGTTTAAAATGGTTGTAGCTCCTTCAATTTTAGAGTTAGGCAAAACATAATAAGCTCACTTTATAAAGCTCAAAAAGCTCAACAAAAAATGGCTCTTACGAAATTTTGCTAACTTGAAAATTGAACAAGTTATGAGTCCTACAAATTTTCAAATCATTGTAGCTCCTTCAATTTTAGAGTTAGGCAAGACATGAATATAACTCATTTCGTAGAGCTTAAAAAGTTCTCTGAAAAGTTCCATAAAAATTTTTCCTATCTATATTATCTGCGGAGTTACGACATTCTGAAAAAATTATCATGACTAATGCATAATTTCGCCCCTTCAAATCTGGGGTTCAGCAAACATGCATACACTTATGTAGTTTGGGTAGCTGAATCTCAGGTTTGAAGGCGGTGCACTCCTACCAGAACACGCTGTATAGCTTTTTTTCTAAGAATAAAATGAAAATGCCTATTTTCAAAATTGCAGGAGCTCTAGACAAGTCAGATTTCGTATAATACATAGATCTTCAAATTTTTCAGAAGAAATTCTAAATATTTGAAAATTTCAAGGGTCTAATGAAAAGTTTGACCGAAGATGAGAAAAAATCATATACTTTCAGTCTATCTTTCATTTTGAAGGAACTAAATTAAAATTTTTAAATTGTCATCGAGTATTTCAATCATCATGGGATTTTTATTGATGCGTTGGCCCCTTCGAAGTGAATGGAATATACACCAAAAATGCGTATGATTTTTTGCAGTAAGTTAAATTGGCTCTAGCCCCTTCAATTGAAAATATAGACCACATACTCGAATGCTAGCTTCATTTATTTCTAGGAATTCTATACAGGATGCCTGGTGGGTGGTTACACATGCACCAGATTTGGATATAATTGAGTATCTCAAAAAAACGCGAAAAAGGAACTTGTTGCCTATCTCTAAAATTAAAGGGGCAAATGTCTTTCGAAAAAATACGAATCAAAATTAATTTTCAATCGTGGAAATGGGCAATACATGGAAAACTGAAGAATTTACTTTACAATGATTTTTGGTCCACCTTCAAAATTGAAGGAGTCATGATCGTTGGTTGAAACAAAAAAATTGAATGAGGAAAATCAATAGTACCTTGAAAACTGAAAAAAATTTGTCATGATGATTTTTTGCCTAGCATCAAAATTGAAGGGGCCAAATACCCAAGATTTGTAATAAATTCAAAAATGCAATACATATTTCCAAGTTTTTCAATTTCAAATACGTATTTAGCCCCTTCAATTTTGATGCTAGGCAAAAAATCATCATAACAAAATTTGTTCAGTTTTCAAAGTACTATTCATTACCTTTATTGAAATTTTTTTTTAGAATTTGTTTGAATCAATTCATGTTCATAGCCCCTTCAATTATGAAGTTAGGTAAAAAGTCATAATAAAATTATTTTCTAAATTTTTTTATGCACTACCAATCATCATGATTAAAAATGAGCTTTAATTCAAATAAATTTCAACTTAAACACTGCGCTAGGTCGATGCTCTGGTTTAGGACACCCTGTATAATCCTTTTTTCCAACAATTTCATGCTCAAATCCCATCATAAGAAATCGAAACCACGTCGACAATAGCCAAACAACATCAATTCCCAGCTCATCTTCAATATGCAACCATCCCACCTCAATATCCATCCCAATATCTTTTCACCACATCGAATAAATAAAACTAATTATCAAGTAAGGTTAATTCGAAACGCAACTAGATATTTTTCTTCATGCAAATACATCGATTAAATAGGCGAACTCTCGCTATACTTTTTAGATACTCGCAAATCACACCTACGCCACTAAAATATAAAATATTCCGTTAAAAGCGATAAACAAAGTAATTGACACTATTCACATCACAGATAACATAGAAAAGCTTTGTTACGTATAGAAAAGAAAATCGTAAAAGTGTGAAATAAATCCATTTGGAAAAAACCAGGAGAAAAATTACACGGGGGGAAAATCACCACTCGGCAAAAAAAAAACCACAACGAAAGGAAAGGAAAGGAAAAATTAAGCCAAAAAACACTCCTACTCGTATACAAAAATTCACAATTCACAAAACTTCAAAGCTTCCACTATAAAATGGAATGTATGTAAAAAAAAAGAAAATTAAAAACACGCATGCGTACAAACACGAAGACGAATAAAAAAAAGCGCACAGGTTCGGCACCGTGGCTAACACTGAATTGAAACCGATTAATAAACACAATTTTGTGAATTTTTTCGTAACTAGGTTAATTTTTCAACAAAAACCTAAACTTTTATCTAAAAAGCATTATAAAATAAAATCGAAAACGTTATGAAAATAAGACGAAAATGAAAAAAAAAAGAAAGAAAACGTGAAACACTTCACAGATTAAAATAAAATTTTAAATAAAAAAAACGAAAAACAATTAGTCAAAAATAAAATACTTAAAAACAAATTAAAAACCGTAAAACGAAGAAAAACTAAAAAAAAAAAGAAAAAAAAATTAAAAAAACTTAATCAAATTGCTAAAACAGGCTCGGCCATAGCATCTTAAAATCAACCTCATGCGCTAATTTTTTTCCCATCGAAAAAGCCAGAAAAAAAAAACAAAAACCAATAAATAAATAAACAAGTCTCCATCATACACACGCGGTTCGATACAGCGAAAAACGATAACACCTGAAGGTATTATAACGTAGAAAGTAAACTCCTATCGAAATACTAAAGGAAAATCGATTTTTATCAAACTCGAAAAATGTTTCCCAAACGTGAATTTTTTCATTCGTTTTTGCAGTCCGTAAACAAAGAGAGTACGTAAAAAAAAGAATAGTTAAAACGCCACGTTAAAATGAAAATTTTCGAATTGTTAAAATTAAAAATTAAAATCCAATCTAAACTCGTTAAAATACAAAAAAATTACGGTATTCTAAAAGTTTTTAAAATATTTTTTAAAAAATCACACACACACACACACACTAAGTAGCGGCAAGTTAAATACAATAAATAAAATCTATCTTCGTGTAATTGAAAAAAAAGAAAAAAATCGCACCTCATAATTCCATTCCATTTTCCAGTAGCCTTATCATACGTACATCGTCCACATTCCCTCTTTCGACCACGTTACCCGCCTTTTGAGCGTATTTCGCACACAAATCCTACTCCTAATTCGGGGGGAAAATCACTAACCGGCATATAAATACTCACGAGAACCCAATTTTAGTGATTAAAAATTTTAAAAAGACAAAAAAATACGTAGGTAACTAAAATTAAGAGAAAAAAAACACCAAAGACCAGCTCTTCTAGATATAAATCAACTAATAATAAAAATAAAAGTACGGAATTTCACCGAAATAGTAATAATGGAAGGCATACGAAAATATTTTCAAAATTTCCAAAAAATTTCCTTCGAGAGAAGTTCCACCGTGAAACTATAAATAATTACAACCCATCGAACGTGAACTTTTGTTCAAAAAAAAAAAAAACTAAGAACTGACTATAAAATCTCGTAAGTATCGCACATTATGCGTAAATTTAATCGTTAGTGAAGAGAAAAAGGGAAAAAACCCAAGATACTATGGTATTAAAAAGGCATTGTAAAAATCTGCCAATGCGACCTTCGTGGTACAATACGATCGCGTAAAATAAAAGGTGTGTTTTGGGGAGGGGTGGAAAGGGAGGAAAGAGAAAAAAAAACGACACACATATAACAACGAAAAATAAACAACAAATCGAGTAAAAATATAAAAAGACTTTAAAATTTTCACCTTGAATAAAATCAATTTGCAATTTATCGCTCATTTAGTACCTGGATGCGTATAAATCACAGTACGTGATGAGGGAGGGGTGAGGTGAGGAGGGCCTTAGTACC
This sequence comes from Pseudococcus longispinus, assembly GCA_900064475.1. Classification (NCBI taxonomy): domain Eukaryota; kingdom Metazoa; phylum Arthropoda; class Insecta; order Hemiptera; family Pseudococcidae; genus Pseudococcus; species Pseudococcus longispinus. The sequence goes on from FIZU01048161.1 coordinate 21,962, forward strand.
AATATGCTCGAGTTGGTCGCTTCGGAAGGTGACGAGAAGAGAATGATCTCGAATTGGCGAAGAAACCCATAGAGGCACGAGACGTACGTGAATTGGCTACGATGAGATTTATCATCGGTGCAGGGGGGCTTGCTCCCTGGCTAGTTATCATAAGGCACGAATGCGATCTCGGGAAACGTAGTACTCGAGGGTTCGTTGTTGACGGAACTGCTACCGTTGAAATCTTTATTGAGAAGGGCTTCGATATCGACGCGACATATAGGACAACGTTTATTGGAAGACAACCACTGGTCGACGCAGGCTTTGTGGAACAAATGCATACAAGGCAGTCGTCTGAAAATGTGAAAATATGTGATTAGTATGTGTGAGCTGTGAGGGGTATAGTTGGAGATGGATGATGCTATTGTAACGGTTTCGGTTTCCGGTAAGTTTGGTTATGGATTTTGGTTCAAGTTTTTCGATTTTGATTTTTGGGGTTTGGCGTATGGGTTTCAGTAAATGGGATTTTAGTGAAGGGTTTTGGTTTCAGTTTCAGCCAGTGTTGTCAGTAATGGTTTTTTTTTCGTTACGTTACAAGTACGAAAATTGTGAATCATGTTATTCGTTACGGTATTTGCAACGAAAAAAGTATTGTAACTGAATTTTTTGAAGTAACGTTATTTTCACTTTTTTTCGTTAGATTTGAATTTTTGGTAGATCAATTTGATTTTGATGGTAGGTTGGTTATCATCGACCAACGTTGAAAATAACTAAAGAAAAAAAATTAGTTTAGAAAATACAGAGTGTTCGGCTAGTACTGCACCGCCTTCAAACTACAGATGCAGCTACCTAGGCTACATAAGTGTATGCATGTTTGCTGACCTTATGATTTGAAGGGGCAAAGTTATGCATGGTCGTTGGTTTTCTTTGTAGAGCATTGAGATTTGTCTAACTCTAAAATTGAAGGAGCTACAATGATTTGAAAAGTGCGTAGGCGGGATTGTAGGGGTTATTTGGACGTAGCTATAAATTTCAGCCATTTTGATCTTTTTTTTCCTCCTCGACATTTCGTCATTGTCATTTGCTCATCGTCTTTCATTTAGTGACGCGTCGCGAGGAAATGGGACTTACGCGTAAAAAGTAAAATAATTTTTTCAACCACACCACGTGAACGTGATAGAGGAGGTTTTCTGGTATCGAAATCAAAAAAAAAATCCCAGATTTTTCCATGCGTAAGCCCCATTTCCTCGCGACGCGTCACTATTTATTCTATGTTTTTTCGAGTTCGTATTTTTTTTTTATTCTTTCGCTGTTTAACTGCATGTTATTAGTTATTATTAAATATTAATTAATCATGAAGATTTTTTTTTCTATCTGTACTCCAAGTTCAATTCATTTTTCAGACTTTGTGATTTTTCAATTTTTATTTCCATTGTTGGTAGGTATGTATGTGATGT